>JASAMX010024113.1:0-27207 GCA_030248175.1 Microlaimidae sp. YZB2_3 | reverse complement strand
TAAAGTTATTCTTAATTGCGAATGATAGAAGAAAAAACAAACAAAAAACACATTGATTAACGAATTTACATTTTTATTGAAAACAAAATATGTAGGAAAACTGTAGCCAACCATTTTTACTTACCTTTTTTCAGTTTTGTAACAAATCTTCAGGGTTTTCCAATCAACCCAAGATTTGGTTGTATAAATCAAACGATAGCAGGTTTAAACTTTTTTATAGTGGCCGAAGTTAAGGCGTGTGCCACGAATTGAACAATAAAAATGTTTGAAGGTTGCAAAGATTCTTCTGGTTTTGTTTGGTACATATAACTTAATTTTTTCCCATTTGCGAATTTTTTTTAAATTTATTAGCAAAACTTTAAATAAATTATGTCAAAACCTTAAAAGAAACAAGTTTTAATAACTTTAAAATTTTTTTGGCATTTTAAAAAAATGTCTAAAAAGTGCAATCGCGCAAAAATTCTTTATAAATATGGACGATATATAGTACCATGATATTTGAATACAGCAAAAAAACTAGGTTCTATCTACCACCTAATCTAAAGGTGGCCGAATTAGGATCTTAAACTGCGCAGTTAGTTAAACACATTGCATCGTTGGTAAGAAAATATAAAGGCTTGCTCCACCAGTGAAAACAGTGCATAAACGCACTAAAAATGTCCTTCTATTTTGTCCAAGGATGTTTTTACATAAGAATGACAGAATGAGCCTTAAAAATATTGAAATTAACAATTTTAAAAGCAACTAAATAGAAGTTATTTTAGGCTCAACATATCGCCTCGTTTTCAATTTGATGCAATTTAAAACAGAGCAAATATCCAGAAAATCAATAAAATGCACTGTTTTGTATAAAATTGTTGATAATGCAGAATCCAACGAATAAAGAACTTTGCAAAAATTATTCAACATTCATCCACTTGCTTTTGTGCTGGTTCTTTTGTGTTTTAAAATAACCTAATTTTCTAACAATTTAATCGGTGGTCCAAATTAATACTGGCCCAAATTAAGTCAGTATTACTATGATCATTATCTTGGTTTCTGAATTTCGGTCTACTATATAATTCGTTAGGCACGGTTTTTAACCGCATGTTTCAAATAGATTAATGTATAGCTAGGAGGAATGAAAGCCTGCTTCGAAGGCGAGTAAAAAAAGGCGGTTAATATGTAATATGCAGCAAAATTAGTGTAAAAGAAGGGGCGATAGAAGTGGCCCGGCAGAGGGCAAAGCGCAGAGAGACAGCGAAAACTGTAATGAAAATATCAAGTAGCGGAGACAGGTGCGTTGCCACACCTAGAATTTGATTGGCAAACATAGGATGGAGGTGAAAACTTTGTTTCCCATGTAAGAAGTTCTAAAATTTTGGTTTATCTAAAAGTTCTGGCTATTCTGCGTTAAATCATATTCTCCGTTCACGTTTTGTTTTGTCAATTTATGCTTTTATAAGTCTTTTTTTATTTCATTAAAATTAGAGCACACAAACAAAGGAGTAACAATAAATAAATAATTGAAAAATAAAACGAACATTTTGGCCCCCTATTTTTGAATAATTGTTATGGCGTATATTATTTACTACAAAACCGATGATATTATCAAGAATACATACGGCACAAAATGCCAAACGAGACCTTTTTCCGACAATTTTTAAATGTTAAAAATTTACCAGTGACAAATTACAAATTAAAGAAAACATAAATCTCATTTGTAACGTAAACTAATTAAAACGATTGACAAACTGAGAAAAAGTAATCTTTAAAATAACAATAAGTTAAAATTAATTAATCCAACGCGCTAAAATATTGTTGCAAAAACATCAAAAGATCAAACGGTTTATCGTAAAAATGTCAAAAATATCTGCATGTTCATTATGGGAGAGGCGAGAAAATATTTAATATAAAATTTTAGAAGCACAGCGCATTATGAGCGGTAAAGTGCTGAAATAATATACACGCAAAGAAAACGCGAAACTAAAAAGTTAATAAAGTGTAACCGAAGTTTTCTAAAGTTCTAGAAAAACTTTGTTTTCATAAATATTTACTTTAACTAGGGAGCATAAAACTTAGACAGGTGGAATCGCTTAATACTCCATTATGACGGTTAAAAATTACAGATCCTGGTGTGAAATCGTTTGGAAATCGTTTGTCCTATAAAAAATATCTGATGGACTTTGTTGAATTAAAAAAAAACTTTTAAGAGCCATTAAAGAAAAAAACGAGATACACGATGTTTTTTACACAAATTTTGATGTAACAAATCCAAAATATCAATAAAAGTAACAAAAATGGCAAAAATTTTTTTTAAAAAAATACTGCACAGGTTATTAATAACTTGCATAACAGGCAATTATTGTACTGGCTAAGTTTATACCTGTAAAAATCAAAAGAGTCCATATACCTTAACTAAGAGTCAGCCTTACAAAGCATTCGTTTAATGATCGCCCAGTTACTACCTTTTTGGGGTTGCGGGTTGAAAGCAAAAGCCAGAACTTGAATCTAACATTTAAGATAAAGTGGGTATCATTATATTATCTGATTTATGCTATTATATTTATTTTTACTTAAAAACCATTATTTAAAAGAAAAAACAAAGGGTGTTAGCAAAGATTATATGTCTAAACAAAAATTTGTTGACTTAAAGTCGGCAAATTCTTCATTTGGCCACCGGTTGGTATTTTCGTTTTGCAGATTAAAGGGTTAAGCGTTTGCGCGTTTTTTATATCGAAAGAAAACTATGCTTAATAATGGTAGCAACTCCGACTTAAAGTCAGCCAGGCCTTAATTTCGGCCACGGCTATTATTTTGTGATGCGTTAACTTATGAAATGAACTGCGTATAACTGAATAGTTTGTCATGTCATCTATCTAGCTGTACACAGTTCATTTTATAACTATGAAGACCGGTGGCCGGTGAGCAAAATAGCAACCGGTGGCCGAAATGAAGGCCTTGCCGAATTTAAGTCAGTTACCCTTTTAACAAATTTTTTGTTTAGACATATAATCTTTTGCTAACACGCTTTGTTTGGTTTGTATTAATTATTCTGCATATTTATGGTTTTAAATAAAAGTACCACTATACTTACCATTTAAACAAACTTGTGTCTATTAAGTAAGAAAAAATCAAAATATAAAAGTTATTAATCTCAAATCAAACGCATACTGAACTGAATAAAAGTTGGAAACGATGAGTAATTGGGTAAGTACATTCTTTTATGATACACAATAGGGTAATGTGGGACACTAATAAACAAAGTAAAACCATATATTGTATTGTCAAACATAATCATTATATGCCTCCGTTTCAGCGTGTATGAAAACCGGATTTTTAAAGCTTTTATTTATATAAATGAACGTTTTACTTTTATTACGGATGCAATGTACCATCAGTACAACTAATGCATTATAGGGGTTTAAAACAGTAAACATAAGAAAGGGGCTCTTTTAAAATATTATCGATAGAATTTTTCTAAATAGACATTTTACTAACTTTCCAGTAGGCCTTGTGCTAGCTGCGACAATTCCTGAAGTTTTGAAAGGCGTTTTACACTAAATTTAGCATGCTGGATAGTTAACAAGCAGTATATTAAAAACTTTAATTAAAAAATCCAACATTTCAACTCGATGATTTTTTTTTAAATTTTGAAATCAGTTTTTAACGACAGGCTGGTTTAAAAGAAAGTTTTTTAATTTATTACCGATCAGCCATGCTACTCCAAAATTAGCTTAAAATCTAAATTTAACCAATCAAGATCAGGTAGTGAACCATGTAGTTCATCCTTAGTTTTCTAAGACCACCGCTACTGTTGGCAGTGTGATGTGAGGTAAACGTAAAATTCTAATGCCAAAACATAAACTAAATCTTTAAAAATCCGATAGTGAACTATTGGACCTAAAGTCAGAAGTATAAGCTGAAAAACGACGCAAGTGGATTTTACAACGAATACTGTTTTATACACTAACACGATGGTCAACACATTTTCGTTTAAATACAAATTCTTCATTTTCAGAGAATTCCACAACATTACGACGCTATGGAACAACTTTCAGCCAACATGTGCTTGGGGACAAACTTGGTTTCCAATTTTTAGCACCTCCCCTTACCTTCCAACAGAGCAAAATCTATAACCGCAATTACCGAATTTTACTCGCTATTGATGGTCCTTAAAATTCTACCTGAATATAATTTTAATTTCTTCCAAATCCTCTGACAATAAAAAAAACACACTTAGTTTGAAAATTAAAATATTAATTAAAATAATTTTTATAATTAAGATTTAGTCTTTTGTAGTCTTTACTTTATAAATGCACTGAAACATTTTGTTGAAGGGCAAAAAAGCTCAAAGTCGTGAAAGTAACAAAATAGTTTTTTGCGAATTTCTGGGTTTTGTTCCACACCAATTGGCTGTAAAAATTCACTTGATAGAACTCAAGTTTTTATGACTCGGAATACATATTGATGAATAATGGTAAATTAGGAAAACTTTATATTCAGCCGGTTTCGCCCAAAAAATTAACACACTTAAAGAATCGACTATAAATCAGAATTTTAAATTTGCCTGTGCATGCCTTTTTTGTAAGGAAAATATGTGATTAGTTATATGGAAATTATTTTAAGACTTAATGAATAAAAATAAAACAAATATGGATGAAAAAACCTACTTTTGTTTTAAAAAAGTTTTTAATTTGCATCCTGATTCGGTATTTGGATTAGGCCCTTTTTTTTAGTTTTTTTTTATTTTGCATAACAAAGCGTTTTATTTAATTTTTAACTACCATTTTAGACAGTGAATTTTTAGATCAAAGACTTAGTGCCGGTGTAATGGGATATTTTGACTTCCCTATTTTGTGACTCCCCGGTCATTCTGGACCGGTCCAAAATGACTCCCCGGTCATTTTGGACCGGTTTTAGGCCGGTCCAGAATGACTTTCCTTGGTCCAAAATGACTCCCCTGTTTTCTCGTTGTTTTTTTACATTTTACAATACTATTTAGTTTAGTACAGCAAACGGGCTTTAGGTTAAAGCAAAATTTTAGCTTTAGGTTAAAGCTTAGGTTTAATCTGATGAGTAGGCTTAGGTTTAGGCTTAGTTTCAGGCTTAGGCTTAGTTTCAACCTTAGGCTTAGCCTCAGGTTTGGGCTTAGGCTCAGGCATAGGCTTAGGCTTAAGTTTAGGCTTAGTCACTAGGTTTAGTCGTTCCACGATAAAGTTCACTATAAGCTGGTGTTCTAAGGGATCCATTTAATACTGTTAAAAAACGATTATAGAAACTACACTGCGCTTAATGTTTTATTGTTTTTTACACCGACAAAACAAGTCAATACTTCACACGTTGTAATGTAACGCTAACTCTGATTCCCCTAATCATAGGGGAGTCATTTTGGACCGAGGAGTGTCACTTTGGACCGGTCCAAAATGACCGGGGAGTCATTCTGGACCGGGGAGTCGAAATATTATATGACACCGGAAAGGGTTTACTAGACCACCTATGTAACCAAAGCTTAATCTGTGAATTTAATAGATTTTGTTCAAAACTTTTTACACAATTTTGGATACTTCTATTGTCTATTAAATGTATTGTACACTTAAAAATTAAAAATTTCAATTATAAAAGCAGATATTCACTTTATTTCAAAATTAAATTAGTTTCTAATCGGAACAGTGATTAGTTAATTACAAAAATCATAAAAAATATTTAGAGGAAACATACTGAAAGTAAAAAAAATTAAAACACGGCCCTACTTAAATAAATCCAATTTATTTTGCTACATTCCTCGTTACAAAATTCTATAAAAAAATGTCCACTGTTAATAGATTTCGTAAAAACGAAAAAACTTTCAAATGTTTAGTTAACCTTTTTGAAAGTCTAATCTAAAATATTTTAAAAATATTCTAAATCTGTGTTGAATCTCAAGGTTAAGATGAGGAGAAATAAAGGTATTTTTACTTGAGTTCGCTGAGAGTAAAAAGAAGGAAGTTTAGTGGTTTGGTCAATACTTAACCTATACATATCTGACGCGCTTTATTTCACCACAATTCCCGCAATACTTTAAATCGCACGTCATTTCACAATCCGAATGCTGTCGGGACAAATTTAGTGTCATGTAAAGTCAAAATTACTAACATAATCCTAGCAATTTTGTACCGAAAATATGTTAAAATCTTGAAATTATGATTCGCCCTGGAATTTTGTTATCATGATTATAGTCTGAGTCTGGTAATGTGGATGAGTTATATGACCTTAATATTTCTACTGGATATTATTATGGAAATTACAATTTTGTTAAAGATAAAAAAATGTAAAATAATGATTCATAATTATTGGTTGAGCTATAACAGTATGATGGGAAAACAATATTATTATGTTGCGAACTAAACAATTTAACAATACCAGTAATATGCATTTCAGTACTCAGGTTCGGAGGTTTTTTAAAATGTTTTTTTGTCAAATAAAATCTCATTGTCCTTATAAAACAGGGACCGATTGTGTATGTTAAAAACTCCCTAAATTAGTCTAAAAATAATCTAATCATAATAAAGGAAAACAACTTGTTAATAAAAAATTTGTGAAACCATTTTTGTACCAGACATCCACGGTTCCAAAAAACACGGTTTTATGGATGTGAATGATTTAAATTATAAATTCCAAAAATAACCCGTTAATAAAAACTATTAAAATTGTTCGTTCGAAAATTCGTTCCCAAGGGCATCCCCTATTTCTTAACGTTTCAAGTTTTTTTTATAAAAAACCAAAAATTATCAAGTTAAAGTTAATCAAAATTTACTATTTTAATTTAAATTTAATATTTTAAAAAAATAGCAAATATTGTAAAATTGCCAAAACCAGACGTTCTTACTCAAGTGCTGAGATGAAACTATCATCCCCTGCACACCGAAGAAAAGTTAAAGAGGTTTATTCTGAACCTCTTGAAAGCAGAATTCTTTAATACAAATAAAAGAGAACGAAAGAATCACTAACTTAAAATTTTCACAATTGTGACTCGCATATAATATAATTTAAGGAATAGAAATACTGGTGTTTACATAACAAGGTAAGTTTGTGATTTATTTTACCAGACAAACAAAAAACAGTGCGGCAGTCAAAAACTCGCTAATTTTGTATTTTTTTTATTTTTTTTACTTTCAGTATGTTTCCTTATATTTTTATGATTTTTGTAATCAATGGATTACTGTTCCGAATTAACTAATTTAATTTTGAAATAAAGTGAATATCTGCTTTTATAATTGAAATTTTTAATTTTTAAGTGTACAATACATTTAATAGACAATAGAAGTATCCAAACTGTGCAAAGTTTTGAACAAATCTATTAAATTCACAGATTAAGCTTTGGTTACATAGTGGTCTAGTAAACCCTTTCCGGTGTCATATAATATTTCGACTCCCCGGTCCCCATAACCACTCTGTTATTTTTACTGCTCTCAAAGTGACACTCCTCGGTCCAAAATGACTCCCCTATGATTAAGGGTATCAGAAAAACGCGTTACATTACAACGTGTCAAGTATTGTCTTGTTTTGTCGGTGCAAAAAAAAACAATAAAACATTTAAGTGCATTGTGGTTTCTTATAATTGTTTTTTAACAGTATTAAATGGATCCGTTAGAACACCAGCTTATAGTGAACTTTATCGTGGGACCACTAAACCTACTGACGTAAAGCTGAACGTGAAGCCTAAGCCTACGCCCGCCCCTATGCCTAAACCAGAGCCTAAGCCTAAGGTTGAAACCAAGCCTAAGCCTGAAACTAAGCCTAAACCTAAGCCTACTCATCAATTTCAAAACCTAAGCTTTAACCTAAAGCTAAAATTTTGCTTTAACCTAAAGCCCGTTTGCTGTACTAAACTAAATAGTATTGTAAAATGTAAAAAAACAACGAGAAAACAGGGGAGTCATTTTGGACCAAGGAAAGTCATTCTCACTGGTCGAAACCGGTCCAAAATGACCGGGGAGTCCATTTTTGACCGGTTGAGAAATGTACTGGGAGTCACAAAATAGGGAAGTCAAAATATCCCATTACACCGGCACTAAATCTTTGATCTAAAAATTCACTGTCTTAAAATGGTAGTTAAAAATTAAATAAAACGCTTTGTTATGCAAAATAAAAAAAAACTAAATAAAAGGGCCCTACCCAAAGCACCGAATCAGGATGCAAATTAAAAACTTTTTTAAAACAAAAGTAGGTTTTTTCATCCATATTTGTTTTATTTTTATTCATTTAAGTCTTAAATTAATTTCCATATAACTAATCACATATTTTCCTTACAAAAAAGGCATGCACAGGCAAATTTAAAATTCTGATTTATAGTCGATTCTTTAAGTGTGTTAATTTTTTGTGGCTAAACCGGCTGAATATAAAGTTTTCCTAATTTACCATTATTCATCAATATGTATTCCAGTACGATAAAAACTTGAGTTCTATCAAGTGAATTTTTACAGCCAATTGGTGTGGAACAAAACCCAGAAATTCGCAAAAAACTATTTTGTTACTTTCACGACTTCTAGCTTTTTCGCCCTTTACAAAATGTTTCAGTGCATTTAGAAGTAAAGACTACAAAAGACTAAAATTACAACTACAAATCAATTCAATTAATATTTAATTTCAAACTAGTGTTTTTTTTATTGTCAGAGGATTTGAAATAAATTAAAATTATATTCAGGTAGAAGTTTAAGGACTATCAATAGACGAGGTAAAGACGTTCGGTAATTGCGGTTATAAATTTTGCTCTGTTGGAAGGTAAGGGGAGGTGCTAAAAATTGGAAACCGAAGTTTGTTCTCAGCACATGTTGGCTGAAAGTTGTTCCATAGCGTCAAATGTTGTGGAATTCTGAAAATGAAGAATTTGTATTTAAACGAAATGTGTTGACCATCGTGTTAGTGTATAAAACAGTATTCGTTGTAAAATCCACTTGCGTCGTTTTTCAGCTTATACTTCTGACTTTAGGTCCAATAGTTCACTATCGGATTTTTAAAGATTTAGTTTATGTTTTGGCATTAGAATTTTACGTTTACCTCACATCACACTGCCAACAGTAGCGGTGGTCTTAGAAAACTAAGGATGAACTACATGGTTCACTACCTGATCTTGATTGGTTAAATTTAGATTTTGAGGTAATTTTGGAGTAGCATGGCTGATCGGTAATAAATTAAAAAACTTTCTTTTAAACCAGCCTGTCGTTAAAAACTGATTTCAAAATTAAAAAAAAAATCATCGAGTTGAAATGTTGGATTTTTTAATTAAAGTTTTTAATATACTGCTTGTTAACTATCCAGCATGCTAAATTTAGTGTAAAACGCCTTTCAAAACTTCAGGAATTGTCGCAGCTAGCACAAGGCCTACTGGAAAGTTAGTAAAATGTCTATTTAGAAAAATTCTATCGATAATATTTTAAAAGAGCCCCTTTCTTATGTTTACTGTTTTAAACCCCTATAATGCATTAGTTGTACTGATGGTACATTGCATCCGTAATAAAAGTAAAACGTTCATTTATATAAATAAAAGCTTTAAAAATCCGGTTTTCATACACGCTGAAACGGAGGCATATAATGATTATGTTTGACAATACAATATATGGTTTTACTTTGTTTATTAGTGTCCCACATTACCCTATTGTGTATCATAAAAGAATGTACTTACCCAATTACTCATCGTTTCCAACTTTTATTCAGTTCAGTATGCGTTTGATTTGAGATTAATAACTTTTAAATTCTGATTTTTTCTTACCTAATAGACACAAGTTTGTTTAAATGGTAAGTATAGTGGTACTTTTATTTAAAACCATAAATATGCAGAATAATTAATACAAATCAAACAAAGGGTGTTAGCAAAAGATTATATGTCTAAACAAAAAATTTGTTAAAAGGGTAACTGACTTAAATTCGGCAAGGCCTTCATTTCGGCCACCGGTTGCTATTTTGCTCACCGGCCACCGGTCTTCATAGTTATAAAATGAACTGTGTATAGCTAGATAGATGACATGACAAACTATTCAGTTATACGCAGTTCATTTCATAAGTTAACGCATCACAAAATAATAGCCGTGGCCGAAAATAAGGCCTGGCTGACTTTAAGTCGGAGTTGCTACCATTATTAAGCATAGTTTTCTTTCGATATAAAAAACGCGCAAACGCTTAACCCTTTAATCTAAAACGAAAATAGCAGCCGGTGGCCGAAATGAAGAATTTGCCGACTTTAAGTCAACAAATTTTTGTTTAGACATATAATCTTTTGCTAACACCCTTTGTTTTTTCTTTTAAATAATGGTTTTTAGTAAAATAAATATAATAGCATAAATCAGATAATATAATGATACCCACTTTATCTTAAATGTTAGATTCAGCTTCTGGCTTTTGCTTTCAACCCGCAACCCCAAAAAGGTAGTAACTGGGCGATCATTAAACGAATGCTTTGAAGGCTGACTCTTAGTTAAGGTATATGGACTCTTTTATTTTTACAGGTATAAACTTAGCCAGTACAATAATGCCTGTTATGCAAGTTATTAATAACCTGTGCAGTATTTTTTTAAAAAAAATTTTTGCCATTTTTGTTACTTCTATTGATATTTTCGAATTTGTACACTAAAATTTGTGTAAAAAACATCGTGTATCTCGTTTTTTCTCAATGGCTCTTAAAACTTTTTTTTAATTTAACAAAGTCCTTCAGATATTTTTTATTGGTCAAACGTTTTCCACACGATTTCACAACCGGTTCTGTAATTTTTACCCGTCATAATGGTGTATTATGCGATTCCACCTGTCTAGTTTTATGCTCCTTAGTTAAAGTAAATATTTAAGAAAACAAACTTTTTTAAATCTTAGAAAACTTCGGTTACACTTTATTAACTTTTTAGTTTCGCGTTTTCTTCGCGTGTATATTATTTCACACTTTGCACTGCATAATGCGCTGTGCTTCTAAAATTTTATATTAATTTTTTCTCGCCTCTCCCATAATGAACATGCAGATTTTTTTGGATTTTTTCGTTATACCGTTTGATTTGCGACAATATTTTAGCGCGTTGGATTAATTAATTTTAACTTGTCTTCTTAAAGGTTACTTTTTCTAGTTTGTCAATCGTTTTAATTAGTTTACGTTACAAATTGAGTTTATGTTTTCTTTAATTTGTAATTTGTCACTGGTAGATTTTTAACATTTAAAAATTGTCGGAAAAAAGGTCTCGCTTTTTCGTTTTTTTGTGCCGTATGTATTCTGATAATATCATCGGTTTTGTAGTAAATAATATACGCCATAACAATTATTCAAAAATAGGCCAATTGTTCGTTTTATTTTTTTACAATTATTTATTTATTGTTACTCCTTTGTTTGTGTGCTCTAATTTTTAATAAAATACAAAAAGACTATAAAAGCATAAATTGACAAAACAAAACGTGAACGGAGAATATGATTTAACGCAGAATAGCCAGAACTTTTAGATAAACCAAAATTTTGGATTTCTTACATCGGAAACAAATTTTTCACCTCCATCCTATGTTTGCCAATCGAATTCTTAGGTGTGGCAACGCACCTGTCTCCGCTACTTGATTTTATTCCAGTTTTGGCTGTCTCTCTGCGCTTTGTCTACAAGCCACTTATTTGCACCTTCTTTTACACTAATTTTGCTGCATGGTGTCTGTGGGGTTTGTGCTCGAGGGGCTTTGTGGGGGGGCTGCGGGGGTATGTAGAAGAAGTTATGGCAGACTAAAGTGATTGTGTGATTACATATTAACCGGGTCGCGGCGGTTGCGGGGGGTCGGGGGGGTCGGGGGGAGCCGGGGGCCCGAGGGGTAAGCGGGGGGGCGGGGGGGTAAGCGGTACGGGGGAAGAAGCGGGGGCAAAGGGGGAGTGTAAGCTCCTAAAAATTTTAGGGGGTCGGGGGGGGGGGTTGTCGGGGGTCGTCGGGGGTCAATCGGGGGCAATCGCGGGGGTCAAAGGGGGGTTATAGCTGGGGGGGTTTATTCGGGGGGCTCTACGGGGGGGTTTATGTACCCCGGGTACATAAGGGGGTACAAAGGGGGGTTTATTTATGAACGCGGAGGGTAGATTTTTTGATTCAAAGTGAATCCTTTTTTTACTCGCCTTCGAAGCAGGCTTTCATTCCTCCTAGCTATACATTAATCTATTTGAAACATGCGGTTAAAAACCGTGCCTAACGAATTATATAGTAGACCGAAATTCAGAAACCAAGATAATGATCATCGTATAATTATCTTATACTATATACTATATACTATATATATATACTTATCGTATAATATCGTATACTTAATTTCGGCCAAGTCTTAATTTCGACCACGAATTCAGAGTGTTAGAAAATTAGCTTATTTTAAAACACAAAAGAACCAGCACAAAAGCAAGTGGATGAATGTTGAATAATTTTTGCAAAGTTATTTATTCTTTGGATTCTGCATTATCAGCAATTTTATACAAAACAGTGCATTTTTGTGATTTTCTGGATATTTGCTCTGTTTTATTTGCATCAAATTGAAAACGAGGCAATATATAACCTTAAAATAACTTCTATTTAGTGCTCAAAATTGTTAATTTCAATATTTTAAGGCTAGTTCATACTTATGTAAAAACGTCCTTTGGACAAAATCCAAAGGACGTTTTTACATACGTTTATACGCTGTGTTTTTACATAAGTATGAACCAGCCTTTATATTTTCTTCCAAAGCAATTTGCAATGTGTTTAACTAACTGCGCAGTTTAAGATTACGTTGATTTCGGCCACCTTTAAATTCAGGTGGTAGATAGAACCTGCCGTTTTTTTGCTGTATTCAAATATCATGGTACTATATATCGTCCATATTTATAAAGAATTTTTTGCGCGTTTGACTTTTTTGACGTTTTTAATGCCAAAAAAATTTAAAGTTATTAAAACTTGTTTTTTAAGGTTTTGACATAATTATTTAAAGTTTTGCTAATAACTAAAAAAATTCGCAAATGGGAAAAAATTAAGTTATATGTACCAAGAACAAAACCAAAGAATAATTTTGCAACCTTCAAACATTTTTATTGTTCAATTCGTGGCACACGCCTTAACTTCGGCCACTATAAAAAAGTTTAAACCTGCTATCGTTTGATTTAGACCAAATCTTGGGTCGATTGGAAAAGCCTGAAGATTTTGTCTA
This sequence comes from Microlaimidae sp. YZB2_3, assembly GCA_030248175.1. Lineage (NCBI taxonomy): Eukaryota > Metazoa > Nematoda > Chromadorea > Desmodorida > Microlaimidae > Microlaimidae sp. YZB2_3. The sequence continues at coordinate 14,073 of JASAMX010024113.1, read as the reverse complement.
CAAAATTAAAAAAAGGTGGCTGAAATGAAGTCAGCTACAGCTACCCTACATACTTTTGTTTTTTTCAATAAAAATGCCAATTCAGTTAATCAATGTGTTTTTTGTTTGTTTTTTTTTTGTTTTCTATATTCGCAGATTAAGAATAACTTTAATTAATTTAAAGGGTGGGTATCTTATTTTAAAGGTGTTTTTTTTTTTTTTTTTTTTGTTTTTTTTGTTGTTTTTTTTTTTGTTTTTTTGTTTGTTTTTTTTTTTTTGTTTTTTTTTGTGTGTGTTTTTTTTTTTTTTTTTTTTTTTTTTTTTTTTTTTTGGGCTGTTTTCTTGTCTTGTTTCTGTTTTTTTCTGTCTTGCGGTGTTTTTCTCTCTTTTTGGTTTTTCTGTTCTTTTTTTGTTGCCTTGTTTTTGGTGTCTTTGTTGTTTGGGGTTCTTTTTTTGTGGGTTCTGCGTCTTTGTTTTTTTTTGTGTCTTTTTTTTTTCTCGGTTTTTCTTGTTTGTTTGTCCGTGGGCGTTGGGGGGGGGGGGGGGCGTCGCGCATTTGAATATTCAAATTTGCAGTTTATCATTTAAAATTTAGATTTTTATAATATTTTGCATTTTGTACTCAGGCAGCCAAAAACTTATATCTTAAGTTTGATTCATTTTTGACAAGTAATATAAATAAATAAGACTAATTTTCTGAAAAAAAAGTCAGCTACGGTGTTTGGTGTCTTTTGTGTGGTATTTTCCCGGTTGAAATTTAAGTGAGCTAAAAAAACTTTTTATAATTTTAGCATTAATGTAGTATGCATTTTGTTTAAATATTACAATATTCGTTTATGGTTCGAAATTAATCATTGATTTAAAAAAACCACAGACGAAATGAAAAAACCACACCGTGGCCGGTTTTTTTTACCAAAAATCTAGTATTTATTTATTATTGATTTGAATTGAGGGAAATCAATACATAAATTTTTGGCTACTGTACGTAAATTTCTGTGAAGTTTCTTAAAAATCTGTTCACTACAAATTCAATATTACTTGTAATACCCGTCCTTTAATTTTAGTTATTTTTTATTATTAATTTGAAATATAAATTCAACGGTCAAAAACACGTTTCGGACGGAAATCATAAATCTTTTTAAAAAAACGTATAACCAATTTTTAATTCTCTAATGACTGCAGAGCGTGTGAACGTAATAAAGGTATATTGCTTTAAAAAATTAAAGTATAAGTATAGAAGTATAGAATACATACATTAATCCTTTATGATTTTCTAAGGCCAAAATAAACGCGTCTTAAACGCGTAAGAAGCAACGCAAAAGTGCAGCCCAGTGTTAAAAAGATGTGGCCGTTTTTAATTACCTGCCCGTTCAGCTTGCCTTTAAGGCTGGTTCATACTTATGATAAAACGTCCTTTGAACAAAGTCCAAAGGACAATTTTAGAAAAGCCTTTTTAGAACTTAGAATTTGTCTTTTGGACAAAGTCAAAAAGATAAAATCCAAAGGGAAAAGTCCAAAGGACAAAAAGTATGAACACGTTGTCCTTTGGACAAAGTCCAAAGGACATTTGTCTTTTGGACTTTGTCCAAAGGAAGTTTTGTCATAAGTATGAACCAGCCTTTATCGCCCTTCTTACTACGACATAATGAGTCAGAAGCTTTATAAAATACTCCTAATTGTGACTCTTTTTATCTTTAAACACACAGATAGTATATTGATTTTGTTACGTTGTTTTTAAACTGATTGCGACTATTTTTGTCAAGAGTAACGAAGTTGTACACCGGAGACGTGAGACGCGATATACACTATTCCTCTATAGCGTGTGTTTTCTTCGCGGGGATGTGACTTCTCTAAAAAGTATGGACAGCAAAGCTAAATTTTGTAATTTTCCCTTGGTCGGTTTGTAGTCGGTGGTTTTTTATTGTTCACATCATTACTTTCTTACCGACACAAGCTACAAAATTTAGCTTTTTCGTCCATACTTTAAGTAGCCACATCCCCACGAAAAAAACACACGCTATAAAAAAATAGTGGATACACTCCTAGTCTAAACAGAAATAAATCCCAAAGGGTCAAAACCGTAGTAACGTCACGCTTTAGTTAAGTTTCAATACAATCGTAATTATATTTTTTAACTTTTACAGAAACATACACCAATAAACACATTTCAGTACTTCCGTTGTTGTCGTTTGCAGTAACCAGAGTTTCATGTAACCCTGGTTAGTTCCGTCCGGCACGCTCCTCGCATTGCTCACCCCCTCTTCCCACTCTCGGAGGAGATCAGCAACCGCTGCGGGGTTCGCCCGAAGGTCCTCTGGTCCCAAGGTCGTGTTAATTTGTGTGCATGTCAAAAAATGTTGTGTTGTGTGTGTGTGTTTGTGTTTTGCATAGCGGGCAGTTTGGTAATGTGTACTGTGTGGGATTGATTTTGTGTAGATAAGAGTAGAGGAAAAGAAATTTCCCCGTCCTGAGTTGGGCGAGGGTTCTTCTGACCCCGCGAGGAAGATTTTCTTCCTCGTTGCTTATTGCTGGTGCTTTTGTTTGAAGTATTGGGTTTATTGGAGTGTTGTTAATGTGGTTTGTGACTGTGTTTGTGTGGATTTGTTGTTTTAGTGCTTTGTATGTTTCGTTGTGTATGTCTGTTGGAATATTTGTTCTGTAGTTGTTGTTGTGAACGATTGTTTGCTTGTTGAGCATGCTGGTTGCAGGTTGTTGTGTTAAGTAGTTGAGTGGATTGTTTGTGTACATGGCTGCCAATTTTGCTTGTTTTGCGTGGAGTTAAATGTGTGTTGCTATTGGAAGGACTTTAGCCTCTGTGTGTATGATGTGCGTGCGTGTGTTTGTGTCTGTGGTGTGTCCTGTGGCGACCCTGAGAGCAGTGTTTTGTAATGTTTACAGTTTGTCAATTTGTGTGTTTGATGTTGTGGGGACCCAGACTGTGCTGGCATACTCGATTATTGATCGAGTGATTGCCTTGTATGTGTGAGTGAGTGTTACTTTTGGTTTACCCCACGATGTTGCTGAGAGTGCATTTATGAATTTGAATGTTTTGCGTGCTTTGCTGTGTGTATTTGCGATGTGTGTGTTGAATGTGGGGTGGTAAAAAGTGAGCCCCAAGATTTTTGGATTTTTAGTTGTGATGAGTGTTGTGTTGTTTATTTATAGTGATAGTTGTGTGTTGTACTCTGCAGGGTCTGGTGTGAATAGTGTGGATGTTGTTTTGCTTGCATTCAGTGTGAGTTGGTTGTTGTCTGTCCATGCTTGTATTGCGTGTAAGTAAGGTTGTATTTGTTGTTGTGCTATGTGGTGGTTTGGGTGTGATGCGTGTAATGTGATGTCGTCTGCATATGCTATGATGTGTACGTTTGGGTTTGGTGGTGGTGTTGGGATGTCTGCGGTGTAGATGTTGATAGACAGGAGCCTTTTGGGACTCCTGTTTTTATGAGTTTTTGTTTTGATTTGTGATTGTTGTATGTGGTGTATGCTTTGCGGCCTTTGATGTAATTGTTATGCTTTGCGGCTTTTGATGTAATCCATCCAGTATTTCCGTTGTTCTTCAGTTTCGTAAAATTAAGAAATTTATTTATTTTATTTTTTTTTTTGAGAAATTCCAAAATTTTTAGGGCATCTGTATTGCGCGTGGCGTGATTAAATATTCTTAAAAAATACTGTTTGCTTTATAGTTATTTCAGTATGGCTATAATTTGTTTATTATTTTTAAAAAAATATTTGTAAAATGTCACATTCTAGGTAAAAATGGGCAAAATCAAGCATACGGACATCGTATTCGAGAAAGTGCCCATTTTCGCGGGCCAAGTGCTCCGCGGAAAACTGCTTTTCTCCTCCAAGGATCTCATTTACGTCAAGGACATTTCTGTGACTGTGGAAGGGAGTTCCAGTACCGGCTGGCCCGGGGACTATTCCAACCGCCCGGACGCAAGCGAACAGTGGTTCTTCCGAGTCGAAATTCCACTCACAGGTAACGTAGGATCACATTCGGTAACGGGTTAATAAATCCTCGGATAAAAAAGATCCTGTCCATATTGTTCTAAAATATTATAGCTTGAGTTAAGGGTTACTTTAGTGAACAGTGGTTCTTTCGAGCCGAAATTCCACTCACAGGTAATGAAGGGTCGCATTTGGCAACGGCTTAATAAATTTAGGGGTAAAAAGATCTGGACTTTTTATTTTAATAAAATTTTGCCAATTGTTTTAAAATTAATTAGCTTGAGTTTAGGATTTCGAAGGGTTAAGTCTCCAGCTTTATTTGCTGTTTAAACCTAAAATAATAAGTTCAACAAAAAACGTGATTGAGAATTTTTATGAATATGTTTTAAAATAATTTGTGAATGCAATACCAAAAATATAAAACATAAAAAAAGGAAACATATGTTGCTTAGACATATTTACTGCCCTAACTTTGGCCGCGCCTTAATTATGGTGCGCCCTAGTTAGGGCCCTCAATGACTTTAATTAGGGCGCGCCTTTAGGGTCTTCAGAAAAATCCATTTTCAAAAAAAAATTGTTTCGTTATATTTTGATTAAAAAATCTTGACTATTTGAATTTAATAGAAAAAACCCGTCAATTTGATTAATTTGGTGAATATAATAAAACTAAGAAGCATTTTTGATTTATTTTAATAAAAACTGATAATTTTAAGTGAAGTGATTTATGAAGTGAATTTTTTGCTGAGGGCCTTAATTAGGGCCATTAAAGCGCGCCCTAATTAAGGCGCCCCTAGTTTGAGTAGTTAATGATTGTGTCTGAATAATATATGAAGTCACATTTTTCCTTTATGTTATATATTTTTGTTGATATTTGTTTTTCGGCAGGAAGCACTTTTTCCAGGAGTTTTATATTTCGAATCACGAATAATAGAAAAAACTTATTCGCGGAAAATAGCAGATATGTAGTCCACAAATATTCCAATACTAACCGGTTTCATGTCTTTTAAAAATGTATTCGTCGCGTGTAATTTAAATTCTATTTCGTAATCATGATATTATTTTAGGCTATCTACTGCAATTCGGTAACTTCGGGGGTGGTAAAACCCCACTGCCGGCCGGAGACCACCAGATCCCTTTCGTTTTCCCCATTCCTCCCTATTCGCCCAACTCCTTCGGCGGCGAGCACGGATTCGTCTACTACTGCTGCAAGGGTCGGATCGCCGTCGGGGGTGGTGGGTCGGAGGCCAGGGTGGAAAAGGCCGTACCCGTCGTGGGCGTGGAGGACCTGAACTGGCACCCCCAGTGCGCCGCCCCCGTACGATTTCACGAGGGATACAGCCAGCGATTCTGCTGCTTCAAACTGGCCAATTTGAGCGCCGTTCTCAGTCTACCCAGGACGGCTTACGTACCCGGGGAGTCTATAGATATCACTGCCGAAATAGCAAACAGGTCAATCGAGATTCGGCGTTGCAATGGCGTCATATAAAACGCAAACTTTTTGTCGGGTCGTATATCATCTGTAAGAGAAGAATCAATATCATTTACTTTTTTCTTGTTTCGTTTAACATGTCACTAAAAATTAGGATCGGATTTAACGTAGCACAGACGAACCAACAGGACCCTGCAGTGTTAGCGAGTGATTTGACTTGTAACAATGTTACACAACAATAAAACAATATAAAATAATGTTTTTTAACGATAAGCCCGGCAAAGAATTGTTTTTTAATAAGTATTTCCACGTTTGGATCACTTATTAAACTTTGTGTAGAAGTCATGCTAAACTGCCGCAGTTACCCAATAAATTTTAATTTTAGTAATCGGTTAGGAATTGAAGGAGCCCTTTTTATACTGTCTAAAATATGTTTGAGTCCTTCTAAATCCCTATGAATTCGTTAATATTTGCTTAGATATAAACCGCATACGATAATCCATCCTAATTTACGCACCTTAATCAAAAATATTATTACATAATAATATAGAAAAAAAAAATATATATATTACCACATATTTAGTACTCTAACTTGAACGCTCCGTATAAGGGATCACCCTAGTTATGGCCCTCAATGGCCCTAATTAGAGTCTTCATAGTTTATTCACTTAAAATTACTTCGTAAATTATTAATTTTATTAAAATGAATGAATGAACACTCTTAGTTTTGATTCACAAAATTTGTACGATTTCTTTTTATTGCAATTCAAAGGGTACTAAATATGTGGTAATATATTAAGTCACATATTTTTCTATATTATTATGTAATATATTTTTGATTACGGTGCGCAAATTACGATGGATTATCGCATGCGGTTTATATATCTAAGTAAATATTAACGAATGCATAGGGTTTTAAAAGGACTCAAACATATTTTAGATAACCATAAAAAGAGCTCACTTAATTCCTAACCGATTCCTAAAATTAAAATTTATTGGGTAACTGCGGCAGTTTAAGCATGACTTCTATACTTACTTACTTATCTGCAATATTTGTACAAAAAATATAACAGAAAAGTTTTTTTACGAATCGAGTTTTAAGGGCCCTAATTAGGGACATATTGCCCTAATTTGAGCCTTTAAAAGCCATATTAAGGCTTAAAATTTGGCTATGCAAATTCTGAAGCAATGACTCCAAGGATTTCCAAGTCCTCATTTGCACAAAAAAATGACCGCCAACTCTCCTGACTGGTCAAAACAAAGTTGCCTTTATTATTCAATTCTGCGCCATTGCGACGCCCACCTTTCTTTGTCCCAGGAGTTCCAAACGCAAGGTGCGCAAAACCAGCATTCAACTGCTCCAAACCTCGCGATTCCGTTGCGGCGAAAAGCTGAAGACGGAGCGGATCTGCGTGGCTGAAATGTACTGGGGGGAATTGGCCCCCGGGGAGGTGCGAAAATTAGAGGACGAACCTTTCCTCATTCCTCCACTGCCGCCCAGTTACCTGCGCGGCTGCGACAATATCAGCATCGCCTACGATTTGCAGTTTTCGGTGGACCCGGGGATAAGGTTCAACGTACCCCTGGTCCTGGGTACCGTACCCTTCGACCCGGAAACACTCAAGCGGGCTATTCCCAAACCGGCCGTCGGATGGAAAGAGGGCGAAGAGGAACCGAACGCTTTCCCAATTTATCAGGAGCCGTTCGAACCGTCAAGACCAAGTAAGCTTCGTCCATTGCATATTCCGGTTTGTATTTCGCCCTAAAGGCTTGCTAACACTAGAGTGGCAGCTGACAAGTGACGCACCGCACACACCGTTCAAACCGCATCAATAATTACGGTGCTAGGATGTAAACGCGCGTGGAACGCATCACTTGCCACTTCCCACTCCGGTGTGAATCAGCCCGTTGAAAGCAAAGAAGCGAGAACTTCGATGTTCAAAGATATACAAGAGTGTTTTTGCGGTTTTATAGTAGGGTATCTGACTTAATTTCGGCCAGGCCTTAATTTCGGCCACCAATTTAGGGTGTTAAAAAATTGGCTTATTTTTAGAACACAAAAGAACTAGCTCAAAAGTAACTGGATTAATGTTGAATAAAGTGTTTTTGCAAAAGTTTTTTATTTTTTGTTATTCTGCATTATCAACATTTTCATAAAAAAAGTGAATTTTTTGTGATTTTCTTAATTTTTGCTTCATGTTTAAACTGCATCAAATTTAGAACGAAGCACAATATAACCTTAAAATATCTTCTATTTAGGGCTCAAAGTTGTTAATTTTCATGTTTTGATATTTCCTTCAAAATCACTTTGCTTTAACTGACTGCGCATTTTAAGAATCCGTTAATTTCGGCCACTTTACAATTTAGGTGAAAGAACCTGCCGTTTTTACTGTTTTTTAATATCATCGTGCTACCGTATTTATAAAGCTTTTTTTGCTCGTTTGACTTTTTTTGACGTTTTTTAAGCCAAAAATAAAAATTCAACAAAAAATACAGATTATTAAAACTTGTTTTTTTAAGGTTTTGACATAATTATTTAAAATCTTGCTAATAACTATTAATGTTAGCAAACGGGAAAAATTAAGTTATATGTACCATGAACAATACCTAAGGATAAATTTGCAACCTTTAAATATTTTTATTGTTCAGTTTGGTAATAGTTATAGCCAGTTTTTTCTAGGTTGCCGAAGTTAATGGCTCGCGCCTTAATTTCGGCCACAAAAAAAGAACTTTAAACCTCCACTGATCTTTAAGTGTAACAGAAATTTTAAAATTTTGCACTGGAATAACAAAAATTGCTATCGTTTGATTTTTAGACCAAATTTTGGGTCGATTGGAAAAACCAGAAAAAACTTATACAAAAAAATAAAAAAGGTGGCCTAAATTAAGTCAGTTACCCTACGTTTGACATAAAACTGAAGTGTAATATTAGTTTGATATTTAAAAAACTGCCTAAAATTGTCTAAAATTGAACTTTTACATTTTGTAATTTGGATATTGGACGAATTATAAACCAGGCTTGCAGCAACCTTGCACTGGAACTAATAAACATAAAATACCAACTTTGTTTTCGGGTTATGTTAATATTTACACAAATATGCCGATATTACATTTCTTTCTACATAATTGACAATATATGCTTTATATTATAGAGTTCAAGTGCAAGGTGCCTTATATCGCGAAAAACTAGCTTCGCATGTACTTCTAGTAAGTGTGAGGCTGTGTTAGACCAAAAATTATCTATTCCTAGGTTTAGCTGTTCATGATGTCATTTATGTTATGTTATTTATGATGTTACAACGAAAATATTTTGCTAAATTTGTTTTTTTTTTAATAAAACAGAAAAAAATATGTTAGTGGCGCAGTTTTACAAAATATTCGTGTAGATACGAGGCAGCAATTTTACATTGATAAATAGTACGTTGTGTTTTTAAGCAAGTTCGTTGCGAAAATTAGCAGGATGGACAAGCTAGGCTAGAATAGTGTTAGGCGAGTAGAATTATATGTCTCCGAGTTCAGAATCAGATGAAAAGCGGTAAAACCTGGGTCAAAATTAAAAGTTTTAGTAGGTGAGACAGCAAAAAGAACGAGGCGGGTGGTAAGGGCAGGTTGAAGTAGATGGAATTGCTTAAAGAAAGCAGTTTGGTGTCTAATAAGATTGGCAGTAAGATTGTTAATATTTTTACCCTATTTTAATTAAATTTTTTGTCGCGTAAGGTAGAATTTTCACATTGTTTTTAATTTTTTGTCGCTCCGTCATTCGGTCGAAGCGAGCCCCCGCAACAACAAAAAAATTTTTGACAGGACTTTAAAGCGTTAAAAAGAAAATTTTTTGGGATAAATAACAAGGGATCAACTTAACTTACAATAAAAAGTTTTATTTGCAAAAATTTGCTTGTTGGGTGCGAAAATAATAAAATTATTTAACAATAGTATTTTTGCGCACTGCACAATAAATAATTATAAATATATATTTTTATATTAATATTTATTGCTATGTGATTTATAAAAGAACTCTCAATCGGTTGATTGATTTACTGATTTAGAGACTTACCTCAACGGCCCGCCTCCGCCGCTCATAGCTTCTGTCCGGCGCTTTCCCCAGGCCCACGGATATCCTGGGGTTTCACTTCAACCCGGCGGTGTGCCCACCAACCTGGGCAGTATGCCCCCTAATATGGGCAGTATACCCAACAACTTGGGCAGCGTGCCCCCGCCACCCAACTTTCACCGAAGCCGACCCAGGCCGCCTCGAGTGTATTACCCCTCGTCTACGGAGTCCGGAACTCTGGACGGTGGCGCCAGTCAACACTCCGGAGAAATGAATCACGTGTTGAAAATCGAGGAAATCGAATGATCAAAAAGGACTAACCGGCCTCGGTGGCCCGTGGGACCACTCCCAGTGATTGTAGTAACCGTGAAGGAACTCGGCAATTTTGCAGCGATAGACTGTTTTATTTCAGCATTCGAGATTCGCCTATTAATCGAATGCTAAGCTTCAAATTAGCAGAACTGCATGTAATTTAATTGTCCGATTTTGAACGTCAATTATTGCATAGATTGTTTGAAAATCTCTTCAACGATTTGAAGACGGAGAAAGGAAATAAAAGATTTTGGCAACTATTTATTCAAACGTGATAATATCCCAGTCGAAGCTTGTGTATCATTTGCAAAATTATGATTTATTTTAATTTGTACTGGTGCGTAAAAGGTGCCCAAACTTATTTTTATATACAAATTTTTTGTTAATAAAAAGATGTTACTTTGCATGACACAAAATAATTAAAATAACGAAATTATAAAAGTCAAAACCAATGCTTTTATAAAAATTATCGTAGTTAAATCGCTCATATTAGAGCAACACTTCAAGGTATGATTTCGTAAATATTGTACTATATGCCGGAAATAGTTACATGTTGAATAAAAAATGAACAGTATAACTACATAGATGTGTTAATATGTGTTTAGTTCAAAAATTATAACTTTCATTAAATGCTTAATGCTCTTCAAGATTCAGCTATAGTTTCTTAATATTGATGTTCCTTGAGGTCCGAGCTCTGAAACTTCCCCTATTTAATGCCATAGATTGTTTTGTCAAAAATACATATTTTGTATAAATAAATTTTTAAAACTCATTAAAAACAATAAAAAGTAGCTTTAAAAATGCTGATAGAATAATTTTAAACATAGGGTAGTGCATTTAATTTCGACACTTTTCCCAATTGGGCATTTTTGATTTTGGACTATATCTTTGGTAATCCTGGACGGAATATGACGTTTGATAGCTCAAATGAGAGAAAATTATATTTAGATGACAGTCGTGAGCTTTTTATTTGTTATGTTGTAATATTTTATGTGGAATTGTGTGATTTATAAAAAATAAAATTGTTACTCGTTTTTAGAACATGGGCATTTCATGATTGGTTCATTTCATGAAATCATTTCATGATTACGCAATAAATTGGTTTAAAAATTATACTGTTCTGGTAAAATTTAGTCTATTTTCAGAATTTTTAGTCCCCGTGGTTCTACGTTGCATCTGTGGTGAGCAATCGTTATTAAATAAAATCGTGTAATTTCGGCACACATTGCTGTAGGTAAAACCGGGTTGAATTGAGTGGTCGGGTGTTAAATTGTAGCTGTAAATAGTTAAAAGACAACGTTGAAATGTGTAGGGGTCACAGCACTGCACTTAAACTCGATTAAGGGGGTCTTTTTAAAAAGTGCCGAAATTAAATGCACTTTTTTTCCCAAATTTTGCTCATTTTGATACCATTTGGCATTTTAGCTGTAACTTTTTGCCAGTAACACCTTGAACAATAAGTAGCAGCTTAAATTAAAGAAAACTATCTGGAGATAATGATAGGCTTTTAAATTTTTGAAAATGATGATTATTTGACTGAGAAACAATCGATTGTTTGTAAAGTGCCGAAATTCAATGCATAAATTTAATTTCGGCAATTTTCGGTTTTTTTAAAAACTGATTTAATTAAGTAAACAAACAACTTTCGTACAGTGAAACTTTATAACACAACGCAGTATTGTGAAAGCTTCAAAATGAGCTATCAAACATGAAAATCGGGCCATAGAGTGAAAAGTTACATTGGAAAAACGAAAAAGTGCCGAAATTAAATGCACTACCGCTAAATTAAGCTAAAAAGCTTTTTAATCAGAAAAATAATTATATTCCAAACAATACTACAAAATCTTTGTGTTGTAAATATTCGGTAATGTTAAAATCAATTAAGTGCCTACCTCAAAAATATCATGCTACGGAGCTTCCATAACATTTAAAATCAAGGCTCCGCTGCTTATTAAATAAATTAAAACTTATTTAGTGTCTTATAATGCACGTACTTAACTGTATTTTTGCAATTAAAGATAAATTCTATCAGGGTGAAAATAGATGAGTGGTAAAGTAACCACTCGTTTTTTGAGAAAATATCACGTGCAGAGAAACACATGACGCAACTAAATAATAATTGGTTACATTACCGCTGAAAACTTTTTTTTTAATTTTTCTCGCTCACAAGTTTATTGTTTATTTCTTCCTGGCGGAGAGTGGTTACGCCCTTGATTTCAGCCTGGAAGACTTTAGCTTTAGTTTTTAATAAAATAACATTTTTTCACTTAAAATTTCTAATTTTTATAAGCTAATTTCTAATTTTTATAAGCTAATTTCTAATTTTTATAAGCTTAGATATTTATTTTTGAAGTTGCCAGCGAATACCGTATTTCTCGAAATATAATAATAAATATTGCAAAACAAACAAACAACAATATGGTTCCAATTTTTAACGTTTCTTTAGGTTTTTCTAAAAAAAATCGGCATTTTCAACCTTCGAGAACACCCCCAATAAAATAAAAACCAAAATAATCATGATAAAGTTAGCTTAACTTTGTTTTTATTTTTGTTTCGGTGGCTTGCTAAGGTTAGCAGTCCATGGTTAAGGTCTTTCATGAATTCTATTTTAATAACCTTATGAGCTATGAGGGTTTTGGATATAACAAAATCAAAATTTTAAATTAAATATGTTATTAAATTGCCGAACAGCATAATTTTGTATTATACAAAAATGGACCTAAAAGAACTTTCACTTACATTTACATCAAATCAATTGTTTTTCGTCGATTTTTGAGTGTCCATTTTTTTAGTGTCAATTTCTATATTAATTCTAAAAAAGTTTTATAGAGGTGAAATGAAAATTTAGAAGAATTCGAAGATTTTTAAATTTTGCGTGACCTGCGATTGGATTTCCGCCATAACTAACAAATCCTCAGTTACTACAAATAATACATGTCATCTCTAAATTGCGTGAGTACTAGTGATGTTCCCCGGAGCTCCAGAGCGAAGCTCCATTTTATGAGCTTCGGAGCAACCCCGGAGCTCCGCCCTATTTTTATACTAATTTCTTAAATAATTAAAAAGTGATGGCATAAATTATTTTGTCAAAAATTTTTGCAGTTGCAAATAATGCTGGAAGTCTTTTGTCTTTTTTTTTCAACCGTAAGTCCAAATTTATGTATTTGCTTCTCTTACATGGTTTTGGATTACAAGGTTTTCTTCTGACTGATCATTATATGCATAAACATTATTTCCTGTAATATTTAAAGATCCATTTAAGTTACAATTCCCATTTCTTTGCATAAAACTTCAAAATAGAATTTTTGACAAATAATTATAAAGTTATTTGCTGCCTTATCAAGCAACTGTAATAATAAACTTCTAGATCTTCATTTCTTTATTTTTTGTAAAAAGTGATCACATGCATTCATTGCTGACGATTTAACATCATTCCAATTAATTATCTTTTCATTTCGATGATTTGCACCTTTTTTAAGTATATTTTTTGTTGATTTATCTTTAATAATATCTAAGTTTCCAGTAACAATATGTCTAGCTGGCTTGTAAAATAAGGTGAATTCATACATAAGCAATTTGAATGTAAAACATGATGCAATTTATCTTTTGTTAGATATGTGATCGGAGTCATGTATTCATCAATGAATCAATCAAGAGAACATGTAAGGTTTTTGATGGATTTATGAATGATTTAGTTAATTCTATAGTGCATTCATTTTTTGTATTACAGTTTAGCATTTTTATCTTTAAAAACTGTTTCTCTTAAGATATTTTTGGTGTACATTTTTATCCTGCATTTTCATCTTAATCTTAACATGCAAAACCCACTGCGAGACCTTTCTGTACATTCGAATTTTCGTGTTTATTCTGGCCACAATAATCTGTTATTTTGCAATGTATTGTGCAAAGAAATAAAAAAAAATTTTATTAGCAACTTAATCTTAATACCTTCAACTAAACGCACATGGTGCAATTATAATGTATAGCATAAAGCAAGTGATTTAGGCAACAGCCTAACAATAAAATGTGATAATTATCATGATTGTGTTTAGAATTTCAGGCCTTGAAGTTATCAGTAACCAGTATTCATGCTGTTTTCATAACATAAACCAACGGATTCACATAACATTTTTATTAAAGGACTTTACCAACAACAGATTTTATCATTAACATAAAAACGGTTTTACAAAAAATTTATGCTAATATTAAAGGACGGTTATACTAGAATAAATTAAAAAGAACTCATTATAAGTTTTAATATATAAAAATTTTAATTTTTATAAAAATTATATTTAAAGGGTTCCTTTATTACGTTCTCGATTTGATTGTTATTATGGACCTACTAGCATCACAA
>JASAMX010024112.1:0-19515 GCA_030248175.1 Microlaimidae sp. YZB2_3 | reverse complement strand
TTCAGTTACGTATTGCTGAAAATTTTTCTTCCCCTTAAAAAATGTCCAAGCCAGGGTGGTAAACCGCAGCCTACCCCTCCCTTGAGTCAAGGGCGTAGCCAGCGGGGGGTTGTAGGTGGCAACCCCCCCTTTTGGGTTGGCGGAGGTAAAAATTTGGGGGTCCGAAGAGAACAATTTTAAAAAATGTCCAAGCCAGGGTGGTAAACCGCAGCCTACCCCTCCCTTGAGTCAAGGGCGTAGCCAGCGGGGGGTTGTAGGTGGCAACCCCCCCTTTTGGGTTGGCGGAGGTAAAAATTTGGGGGTCCGAAGAGAACAATTTTAAAAAATGTCCTCGCGCTTCGCTCCGCTCAGCGCTCGACATTTATTGATTTATATACCTTTTACAACATTTAAGTGATGTTTTTAATGAATTTCAAAGACGATTTTAAAAAATTTTTTCGTGCTATCGCACGATTTTTAATGTTATACCTTTTTAAACCGGAAATTTTTCAAGTTTAACTTAAAAAAACAATGCAAATAACAACAAAAAGAATCACCTAGCGCGAAGCGCAAAAAATTTTACTCTTTTTTAATGTCTTTTTTACGGTATTTTGAAATTTTGGAGTACAACCCCCCCCCCCCTTTCGAAAAATTTGTATGGAGTACAACCCCCCCCCCCCTTTCCGAAATCCTGGCTACGCCCCTGCCTTGAGTCTCTAATAGGTTTTTATATATTATATATATATATATATATATATATATATATATATATATAGTATAAAATAAAAAAAAAATATATATATATATATATATATATATGGTCGAAAATTGAGAAATATTTCTATGGTTGAATTATATCTGGCTGACGCTGAAACTTAGAATGCATACATTGGGGGTTTGTTTTCCTTCTCCTTGTTCTGATTTGTTTTGTTTCTGTTTGTTTTTCTTTGTTCTGAAAGTTTGATGTTTTTGCTTTTAAATAGTCGATTCAATACTGCAAATATCGCGGTCAGCCAGATTTGCCTATAAATTAAAAGTATCAGCATTATAAATGACATCTAATATTGTAGGCTTTTGTGTTACATGTTTTATTAAAGGAGGGGGTAGAAGAACGTTTGCGGTTATTGAAATACAAATCGACGAATCCAACATCCACTACCTACCTTCCAGTTTAAAAACCGCGAGCAACAATGAAAACTAAAGTGGGGTGTTCTTCTGACTGGTTTTTTTAACACTTCTCAGTTTTTTTCGTTGTAAAAATACCTTTCATCATAATAATAATGTGTGTTCTTATGCGTTGCTCTGTGCTTTAAAAATATAAAAAAACAAAAATAATTTCATTCATAAATTTTAATGTTTTAGAAACTTACGGACCCAAAATTTTTTGTTTTAAATTACTATTTTTATTATATGGATAAATTGTCAGTATATTCGCCCAACGTCTATACAAAATTAACGTCTGTATGTATATAATATTTTATCATGTTTCGGATTTTTTTTTAATTGTAACGGGGAACTTTTACGTCTGTTGATATTTGGGAGGGCAAAAATATTTTTGTAATATTTTTGATAAACTTTCCTGGTACTTTTGAAACGCATATTAACCGTAAAAAAACCAATCGTTACAAAGGAGCGACCGCCCGCCTCCCTATATGCACACGCCACTATCCTTTACAATCATAGGTGGGCAGGGGAGGGGGTTATACTCCCCATAATCTCGATTATAGCCGACCCGACACCCCCCTAAAATTTGGGAGTACCCCGGACACCCCCCCCCCCCAAAATTTGGGGGGTCCCAGTCCCAGCCCAGTACTTAAAACGCTAAAAATAGGGTATTTGAGGTATACCCGAAAAAAAATTTTGGGACACCCACCCCCCAAATTTCGGGGTTCAGGTATACCCCCGAAATCCGGGAAGCTGCCCACCTTACCTATGTTTACATACAATTATGGGCTAGGTGGTCCGGAGTGTGGGGTTAAACTTGGAATTAGGGGGTGGGGTTAATATCCGAGAAACGCATTTTACCTTACTCTTATCGTTTTTTTTCTGGGGTGCATTTTACCCATTCGTTTTTCGATTTTGAAAGAAGAATAGGTAAAAAACGCTATTTTTGGGTAAAAAACCTTTTTTTATTGCATTTTTAAGTTTTTTTGCTTAAAACATTCATTTTCATCTTAAAACTTAAGTTTTGAGGCAGTTAGAAGTCATTGTAAAGATTTTTTTCATTTTTTTAAAAATGGGGTGGTTCAACCTTTCTCATAGGTGGGTAGCCGCCCGGATTTGGGGAAGGGGGTATACACGACCCCCAAAATTTGGGCGGGGGGGTATTCCAAAAATTGTTTTCGGGGTATACCTCAACTCAAATACCCCATTTTTAGCGTTTTTAGTACTGGGACCCCCAAATTTTAGGGGGGGGGGGTTCTGGGGTACCTCCAAATTTTAGGGGGGGGGGGTAAATTGGAATTTTTTTGAGGGGGAAGGATATCTCCCCAACCCCTCGCCCTCTGCCGACCTATGCCTTTTCTTCCCTCTGCCACTTCTGAGTTGGGGGGTTAAACCCCCATCTCAGAATTTGGGGCATAGGTGTTTTGGGGGGGACAGAGGGGTGCACCCCCCCTAGAGCCAAAATTTTGGACCCCCCCCCCCTAGAGCCAAAATTTTGGACCCCCCCCTAGAAAAAGTTCAGGGGCCCCCCCCATAGGTCACCGACCTTCGACGGCTCAGGGGGGGGGGTCCACACCCCGGGGTGTGGAGGTTTTTGACCTCCAGGGGGGGGGGGTCACACCCCGGGGTGTTTTTTTTGAAAAAAAGCAGGGGGGGTGGTCACACCCCGGGTACCATTTTTTTGACCAAAATTGACAATTTTTTGACGAAATTTGACCATTTTTTAAGCATTTTTTGGGATTGTCTAGTGAGGGGGGGTGGTCAAAAATGGGCCTTAGGGGGGGGTCAGGGGTTCAAGGGGTCGATGGGGGGGAGGGGGTCAAAAATGGGCCTTAGGGGGGGGGGGATAGGTCTCAGAGGCCGTAGGGGGTGCGCCTACACCCCCCCCCCCCCTTCGGTGACCTATGGCCCCCCCCCCCCCCCAAAGCTCGAGAGCGGTCCGGCCTGACCCCCCTAGCGAGGCTGACTCGCCTCCCCTCCTCCCGACCAATTTGGAAGTATATTTTTTATTTACTGTCAAAAACACGGGTTTTTAGTTAAAAACAGTGTTCAAATACACTTTTTAGGCCTAATAGGCTGTTTTAATACATACAATTCAATATTAGACCTAAAAACACTTAAATTATTGAGTTAAAAAAATTTTGCTAAAAATTGGACCCCCCTGACCCCCCTAAATTTGAAATCATGCACCCGGGGTCGACTCCCCCTAAAAAGCCAGGGGGGTCCAGACTCCTCTGGACCCCCCCC
The DNA here is from genome assembly GCA_030248175.1 of Microlaimidae sp. YZB2_3. NCBI lineage: Eukaryota > Metazoa > Nematoda > Chromadorea > Desmodorida > Microlaimidae > Microlaimidae sp. YZB2_3. The sequence goes on along the minus strand of JASAMX010024112.1, from coordinate 16,125 downwards.
TAAAAAATTTTGGCCTTCCACCCGGGGGTGGACCCATACATGGGCAAGTTGGTCCGGAGTGGGGGGGGGTTAAACCCCAAATTAGGGGGGGGGTTAAAATCCGAGAAACGCAAAATACCCATATCGTTTTTTTTTTCTGGAGTGCATTTTACCCATATCGTTTTTCGATTTTGAAGGAAAAATAGGTTAAAAACACTAATTTTAGGTCAAAAAGCCCTTTTTATTGCATTTTTGAGCTTTTTATTGCTTAAAACATTCATTTTGACCTCAAAACTTAAGTTTGGAGGCAGTTAGAAGTCATTTTAAAGACATTTTTTTTTCTTCATTTTTCCAAAATTGGGGGGGTTAACTTTTTCTCCCCCCCCCCCCACTTCTGAGTGGGGGGGGGGTTAAACCCCACTTCTCAGAATTTAGGGGGGGGGGTTAACTCCCCCAACCCCCCCCCCCGTGCCCATGTATGGGTGGACCCCCCCTAGCGGACCCGACCAAAAACACCTATTATTTGGGGGCGGGGGGTTAACCTCACAACCCTCCACCCGTGCCCTTGTATGATTATCGATGGACCCCACCATTCTTCCAGTGGCGTGCCCAGGATTTCATTTCGGGGGGCGGTCTGTGGGGGGTACATACTAACTCTGAGGGGGGTCTGGGGGGGCGGCAGCCCCCCGGAAATGGGGGGTCGGGGTGGCGAGAGCCCCCAGCGGGGTAAAGAGGCAGAGCCCCTTGTCAGAGGGGTCCGAAGGGCAGAATGCCCCTCGGGGGAGAAAATTTTTAATAGGCGCTAAAATACACTAGAAATTTTAATTCCAGATGATAAATTAAAACAAAATTTAAGGTTTTTTATTCCTATCCATTTAAAAAATGTGTTTAAAACGTTAATAAAAGGTTAAAAGTGTTTATAGTAGTTTTATTTAACATGTATGCCTTAACTATTGAGCGGCAAAATCGATTTGAAAATTGAAAAACTGAGATAAATTGTCAATTTAAACTAAACTACCCGCGAAGCGGGGAAAATTTGGTTTTTTGACTATTAATATGCTTTTGGAAGGCATCAGGAAAGTTTCTGTATTAATATTTAAGAAAAAAAATTTTCTCTCCCAAAATTCAAAAAACGTAAGGGTCCCCCCTTACGAAAAAATTCGGCTTCGCCGGATTTCGGGGGGGGGGGGCGGCCGGCCGCCCCCCCCCCCCCCCCTGGGCACGCCACTGCATTCTTCCTCTTAATAACTCCCGCCTTTCCGTCAGACTAGCAATTTTTTGCAAAATAATTAAAATTTAGCTTCGCAAAAGTAATTTTTTATACATTCGTTAGTCCATTTGTTGTCATGTGGCAAAGTATATTGGTAGTAACAAGGTCCCCCTGTTGTTATGGTAGCATTGATTGTTTACTCTATATTGAGCAATAAGCTTGTCTTGCTGGAAGCAAATCTAAACGAATTATAATAGACAAGCTTTTAAAACCTAAGGGTTTTCACAGCTGGGTTATTGAAAAAACTTTTACTAAATTTTGTGTTGATAAATGATTTAAACATCTAAAAAAATTTTTTTTGAAACCCTCCTAACTCAATATGTTTTGCTTGGTTTTGGTTTTAATGTATATAACTTTTTAAATTAGTTTTAATTCTAAGTTAACCAGTGATATGAGATTTTTTGGTAAGATAAGTTGACATTTAGTTTTTTTTCTCAATATGAATAATACTTTGCCTTTTTATATATTTTCATGTAATAATATTAAATATAAAAACCGCTGTTGTAGTTTTTTCTCGCGGCGATGTTGCTTAGTTATATTTTAATATATTAATTTTAGATATCCAGCTGTGATTGAAAATGCAAAAATATACAATTCAACTGCTCATTTATTTGTACTCCGCTCGAAAAATAAAGCAACCCTTCTGATTTAGCGCAATGTGACCAACAAACCGCCATATCGCAAAACTAGCTTTATGTATTCACACAAAGCCTTAAATTTATGCCTGATATTATGTATTCGTAATTATCTGCCTTACACGTTCGACGAGAACAATCGCCTGCAAAATGGTGTTAAAAAGTGCCGAAGCTTCTTCGAGTAGCGATTATTTGAATGCTTCCAACCAATCAGCGGGTGATGGTGCGGGAGAGCGCCGAAGAGGGGGGGACGCCTCTTGCGCTCCTCACCAAAAACAACTACACTTCCGGGTGGGATCCGCCCCCAAGCGCCCTGAAGCGGGCAGTGCCGCCGCGGCTTCAGGGCATCACGGCGCGTCGGCGGCGACGCGGAAAAAATACACACTAGCCAGCTTGTTCGGACAATTCGCGGCTTGTTTCCGGTGTAGGTTTTCGCTCGGCTTCAACAACTGCTGCGGAAGGAGCGAGAAAACGCACCAGTAAGTGTTTTTTTTTTGACAAATTTAATTGAATATTTTTGTTTTAAACTTAGCCCATACAGACCTGAGCACGGTCTGGAAATGTCCCCCCGCCGTTTTATTGGAGGATTTGCCCCTCCCCGTTTTATTGCCCCCCCCCCCCGTCAAAAAATGAAAAAGTACCCTAAAATTATGACGCCATTTTTTACCTATGATGACGCCATCATTCAGACCTGTGCAAGGTCTGGAAATGCCCCCCCCCGTTTTATTGGAGGATTTGCCCCCCCCCCGCCAAAAAAGTACCCTAAAATTATGACGTCATTTTTAACCTATTATGACGCCATCATCGCGAATTTTTTGCAGTTTTTAGCCTATTTCAATGTATTTTAAGCCATTTTAGACCTATTTTTACCTTATTTTAGCTTTTTCGTCCCTTTTTTCCCTTTTCCCTTCTTTTTTCTCTTTTTTCCCCCTTTTTTTTTTCTCTTTTTTTTGTTTCCCCCCTGCTTGCCCCCCCGTTTTATTGCCTCCCCCCGTTTCAAAAAAATTGCCCCCCGTGACCCCCCCGTTTTGGCCGTGCCCTCCCGATAAACTACCGTGGAGGCGGCTTGCACAGGTCTGCATCCTTGCAATTTTTTGCAGTTTTTAGCCTATTTCAATGTATTTTAAGCCATTTCAGACCTATTTTTACCTTATTTTTGCTTTTTTTGTCCCTTTTTTCTCTTTTCGTTTCTTTTGTTCTCTTTTTTTTCTCCTTTTTTTCCTTTTTTTTTCTTTCCCCCCTGCTTGCCCACCCGTTTTATTGCCCCCCCCCCTTTTAAACCCGGGGGGGGGGCAGTGCACAGGTCTGGCCCATATATGATAAAGATTTAAATGTATAAATCCTCAACCTTTTGTTTGTCTGTTATTTACACCACACACAATCACATTGGTTTGGTGTTTCACAAGTTATTTCAGCAAGCAAATGGTCTTTTGTTTAAATTTTTTGACAATTCATTTTAGAATATGCGTCACAAAAAAGCATGAAATGTTCAATTCATCGTTTTCGTCAGATTAAATAACTCAATTTTAAGCCCCGTTCTTCTTTTTTGAAACATTCGTTTTTAAAATAGCTGATAATAGTTTAATGCTTAGTGAACAAATAATATTCTTCATATTACGCAGAACGAACGTCCAACTTTTTTTAAGCTACTTTGGTAAAATCGGCAGTGAATAAGTGATGTGTAAACAAAGTGTTAATAAGACAAACTGCTGATACCTATTACCTACCATACAAACAAGTATTTAATAAAGCTTAAAACAAATTTCAAGCTTTAATAAGCTTGAAATCGCTCACTTAATGGCCGGAGTTTTGGAGCACGATATTGGAAGGTAATAAACGAAACTAGATAATATCTATCGGGACAAATTTTTTGGGACAGGGCAAATAAAATTTGATGAAAGCTGTGTATCAGAAGCCGCATTTTGTTTTTGTAGCTTTTTTATTGTGTTAGTGTAATGTTTTTTTCCTATAAATTATTGTGTTTTGACAGTAAATATACACCAGAAATTGATCGTTGATCGGCCTTGATCCTTGATCTTGATGATCCTAAATAATGCATTTTAGATAGCTTTAATACATTACAGATTGATTTGGAAAAAAATGTTTTTTCTATTTTGTTAAAAAAAACCAAAGGGGGGAACCCTTACAAAATTTTTTGCCTTCCCAGAATTTGAGGGGGGATTAATCCCCACAATCCCTCCTGGCTACGGGCCTGGTCATAATTTTTGGGTACTTTTTCATTTTTCCGCGTGGGGGGACAAATCCTCCAATAAAGCGGGGGGGGGGGCATTTTCAAAACGTGCACAGGTCTGTACCATATCGTTTTTTTTTTTTTGAGTGCATTTTACCCATATCGTTTTTCGACTTTAAAGAAAAAGATGAAAAAAAAATTTAGGAAAAAGGAAGAAGAATATGTCTTTAAAATGACTTCTAACTGCCTCCAAACTTAAGTTTTGAGATTAAAATAAATGTTTTAAACAGTAAAAAGCTTAAAATGCAATAAAAAAGAGACAAAAAAAGCGAAAATAAGGTAAAAATAGGTTTAAAATGGTTTAAAATGCATTGAAATAGGCTAAAAACTGCAAAAAAAATTCGCGATGATGGCGTCATTATAGTCATAGGTGAGAAAGGGGGGGCAGGGTGGGGTCCATCCCCCCCTGGCCCCGAAATTTTGGGGGCCCCCCTATAAGAAATTCTTGGGGTAGCCCCCCCCCCTCCCCCAAATTTCCGAATTTTTTACCCCTGACCCCCCTCTAGATTTTGAAATCTGACCCCCCCCCCTCCCCTCTCGGGAAAATTTTAGGTACCTTTTTTATACTAAATTTTCTTCCAAAAACGTGAATTTTCATCATATATTCATGCTTTTACACCCTTTTTATACATGAATATGGCTTTTTATTCAATAAAACGTAGTATTATGCTATAAAAAGAACAATTACTAAAGTTATTATGGTTTAAAACTGTTTTGCTTTGGACACCGGACCCCACCTGACCCCCCTCTAGATTTCAAAATTTCGCACCCCGGGTCGACCCCCCTAAAAAGCTAGGGGGGGTCCGGACCCCCCTGGGGCCCCCCTCCTAGAATTCAAAATTCGATTTACCCTGGGTAACCACCCCCCCCTAGCTTCCCCGACCGTGCTCACCTATGATTATAGTTAAATTTTAGGTTTAGGCGCCATAATTTTAGGTATTTTTTCATTCGTTGGCGGGAGGGGAGGAATAAAACTGGAGGGGGCAAATCCTCCAAGAAAGTGGGGGGGCATTTCCACACCGTGCACAGGTCTAGGAAGGAATCCCTGTTAAAGGGGATGAGAAAAAAAAAGGAGCAGTGAGGTGAGCGTGAGATCCATCCCTTTCAGATTTAAAATTTTGCCCCTCTCTTTAGACCATCTCCTTCCTTTAGACCATCTCCTCTCTTTAGACTCCTCTTCTCCTTCTTTTAAAAATGGTTCTAACCAAAATGGTAAAAAAGTAAATGCAGAGCCATAGGTCACCGACCTTCGACGGCTCAGGGGGGGTCCACACCCCGGGGTGTGGAGGTTTTTGACCTCCAGGGGGGGGGGTCACACCCCGGGGTGTTTTTTTTTTAAAAAATCAGGGGGGGGGTCACACCCCGGGTACCATTTTTTTGACCAAAATTGACAATTTTTTGACGAAATTTGACCATTTTTTAAGCATTTTTTGGGATTGTCTAGTTAGGGGGGGTGGTCAAAAATGGGCCTTAGGGGGGGGTCAGAGGTTCAAGGGGTCGAGGGGGGGGAGGGGGTCAAAAATGGGCCTTAGGGGGGGGGGATAGGTCTCAGAGGCCGTAGGGGGGGGGTGTCCCCCCCCCACCCCCCCCCCCTTCGGTGACCTATGTGCAGAGCATAAAATGTAAAATAAGCCTAGTGAATAATCATTTATCCAATTTATATTAAAAAAAGACAATTTTAGAAGTTTTTTGGAGTTTGTAGAGGAAAGGCGAAACGGAAAAGGGGGGATCTTGATAGGTATTTATAGGGATCTTGATCTTGATCGGGATAGCCAAAATAGGGATCTTGATGAGGAAAGAAAAAGAGGATTCCACCTCCCTTTGGGAACCTATATTAGGGTGCCTAAATTAAAAAAAAAATTTGAAAACCCCGTTTTTACTGGGGTTGGGTATTTTTAAACCTTCAGAGCTTGACGTATTGTTCCATTATTATTATCATTGCTTACCTCCTCCCCTTCCCTCCCTTCTTGCCTACTTCCTCCCATTCCTCCCCTCCTCCTTCCCGTATTCTTCATTTCCAAAATTTTTCAATTCAGTCAATACTATATACCTACCTCAATTAATCGGTTAAAAAGTTGGCTAGCTGTTTTTTAAGGACTTCGGAAAAAAGGCCATTGCAAAAAACTATCTTACCACGCATGAAATAAAATTTTTTATGTAACATAATATAATTGTTTGTGTAGTGGATATATAATTATCTTCTAGGTACCGAACTGTTATTCCTAATCACAGATTTTTTAAACACACTCAACGTCACCATCAGCATCAGGATCAGGAGCCGAACAGAAAATACAAAGGAAACTGCATTAAAACTACCAAATACTCCTTGCTCACCTTTTTACCAAAGAATTTGTTTGAACAGTTTCATAGGTAAAATATTTTTACTTATTTCTTTGTGTCTCTTAAGTTTGAGGAGTCCCAGACCCATAGATAAACAAGGGGGTAGGGTGGGGTCCACCCCCCCTAGACTCGAAATTTTGGGGCCCCCTAGAAAAAAATCCAGGGGGCTCTCCGCCCCCTCCCCCCAAATTTTCGAATGTTTTACTCCTGACCCCCCTCCCCTCTCGAGAAAATTTTAAGTACTTTTTTTATACTAAATTTTCTTCCAAAAACGTGAATTTTTAACACAAATTCATGTTTTTACACCCTTTTTATACCTAAATATCGCTTTTTATTCAATAAAATCTATTATCTTATAAAAAACTAAAACCTTTAATGTTTATAAAGTATTTTGCTTCAGAAATTGGACCCCACCTGAACCTCTCTGGGTTTCAAAAACTTCCTCACCCCGGGTCGACCCCCCGTCTAGAAATCTAGGGGAGAGTTTGACCCCCTTGGACCTCCCTAGATTTTGAAATGTCATTTACCCAGGGTAAACACCCTCCCCTAGCTTTTTGACCGTGTTCATCTATGCCCAGACCCCGCGCCGCCCACCTGTGCCCCTTGCTTGGCCACTTACATTATGTCAAATGTCATTTGAGTCAAATGTCAAGTGACATGTCAAATGTCATATCACTGGCCACTTATGTACAGTTAAAATATAATAAAGTTAAAAAAACTTGATTTTGTTATTACATAGATAATAAAGTTAAAAAAGTTTGATTTGTAGTAAATTTTTTCAATGCTGGTGAGGTGACTGAAATCTTTTTAAGTAAATCTAATATTTTAACTCCTTGTTGTTGTTTTTTTTTAGATTTGCCAATTTGTATTTCATTTTTATTGTGGTTCTTAATTGGATTCCACAAGTAAGTTCTGTTTGCGATATTTTATTATTGGCTTTTTTTAAATATTTTTCTTGATTTAGCATGGTTATTATTGTAAAGAAACATCCTAGTAAATTGAATGGTGTTAAACCTATTTATTTAAATATTGATTAAAATAAATTTTGCTAGTGTTTAAGAATGCAAAAATCGTAGGCGACCTGTGCACGGTTTGAAAGTGCCCCCCCCCCGTTTAATTGGAGGATTTGCCCCCCCCCCCCCCCCGTTATTGCCCCCCCCGCGCCAAAAATAGAAAAAGTACCCTAAAAATATGACGCCATTTTTGACCTATGATGACGCCTTTTTGGTTTTGCCTTTCGTTTTCCTTTTGCCTATTTTTCCTTATTCCGCTTTTTATCCCTTTCCCCTTCCCTTCTTTTTCTCTTTTTTTTTCTCTTTTTCTTCCCCCTGCTTGCCCCCCCCCCCGTTTTATTGCCCCCCCGTTTCAAGTGCCCCCCGTGCCCCCCCCCTTTTGGAATTGCCCCCCCCCGGGTTTTACCCCGGGGGGGGGCGTGCCTGTTATCGCAGTTTAAGCCCATCAATATTGTACCACGACCACCGTAAATTAAAATAAATTAAGGACAAGACCAATTACAATTTTATTACCAAACATCGTTATTTAATGTTGGTTTAATTATTGCTTATTTTGGCTGATGAGAAAATCAGACAACTTCTACCAAAAAAATAATTTTAGGTCAAAAAGCCCTTTTTATTGCATTTTTGAGCTTTTTATTGCTAAAACATTCATTTTGACATTAAAACTTAAGTTTGAAGGCAGTTGAAGTCATTTTAAAGACATTTTTTTCTTCATTTTTCCAAAATTGGGGGGTAACCTTTTCTCTCCCCCCCCACTTCTAAGTGGGGGGGGGTTAAACCCCTCATCTCAGAATTTGGGGTATGCTAAACCCCCCGTGCCCATGTATGCTAAGGGGGAGGGGTGGACCCCACCCTAGCCCCTGTTCATCTATTGTCACAGTTTCGAGTATTTTATCGGGATTTTGACTCATTCGACAATGTTTTGTTTGTTTTTTTTTTCAGATCGAGGCGTTCGCCCGAGAGCTTTCAATGATTCCAGTGCTGTTTGTGATGTCAGTGACGGCTGTGAAAGACGCCTTCGAAGACTTTCGACGCTACAAATCCGATAAGAAAGTCAACGCCAGCACTTGCAGGATTTGGAGCAAGTAGGTTTTTATACCTTGAATAAATAATAAGCTAAGAATTACACATTTTATTTTTAACCGAAAAAAACATCGGGAAAAAAGCTCTCACCGCCCCTTGACCCCTTAATTTCTGTCGGTTGTCTTCGTATCTTATGGTTATTTTTTTCCATCCGCAAACCGCCCCACATCCTAATGAAATTTCGTGCACGATACCATACATGAGCACGGGGGGAGGGGGGTATGGGGGGTTAACCCCCCCAAATTCTGAGAAGGGGGTTTAACCCCCCCCTCAGAAGTGGGGGGAAAGAAAAGGTTAACCCCCCCAAATTTGAAAAAATTAAGAAGAAAAAAAGTCTTTAAAATGACTTCTTCTAACTGCCTCCAAACTTAAGTTTTGAGGTTAGAATGAATGTTTTAAACAATAAGAAGCTCAAAAATGCAATAAAAAGGGCTTTTTGACCTAAAATTAGCTTTTTTTACCTATTTTTTCTTCAAAATCGAAAAACGATATGAATAAAATGCACTCCAAAAAAATGATATGGGTATTTTGCGTTTCTCGGATTTTAACCCCCCTAATTTGGGGTTTAACCCCCCCCCCCACTCCGGAACAACTTGCCAATGTATGCACGATACTATATATGTATTTTATGTGTGGGTGAAATTTTACAGAAAATACCAAGTAATTAACTTTTATTTGTACTTTGTTGGTAATTCCAAAAAAAAAGAAACTTCAAAACAGGTACGAGCACCACCAGTTATCTACCTATACATGCATGAGCATAGGGGGGGGGGGGGGTAGGGTGGGATCCACCCCCTCTAGCCTCGAACTTTCAGACCCCCTGCCCTAGAAAAAAATCTAAGGCCCCCTCCCCCAAAATTTTTAAAGTTTGACTCCCCACCCCCTCTAGAATTCTAAATCGACCACCTCCCCCCCCCCTTCCGAGCCAAAGTTTGGGTATGAACTTAGGTCAAAGGTTACTGTCACAAACAAGGTTTTGTAGTAAAAAACAGTACTTTTGTACTCTTTTTATACATTGTTGTTGTTGTTGTTGTTGTTGTTGTTGTTGAATAACCTGAAACTTATCTTCCCTATGCAGATTATGCAAAGGGCAGGCGCTAAGACAAGCCAGGAGGGACGAAAATGTTTCACCCCTATGGTTAAGACTCTTCGTCCAACATTAATAACGATGTTGGCAACCTTTACCGCTAGAGTGTTCACTGCGCGCAGTGTTCACCCATTCCGAGGTCTTAGCTAAAGGATTTTAAGTCGCCGCCTGATTTTGATCTGACATTTAACGTCGTACATGGTCAGTATAGGTGTTCCTGCAAGGCCAGTGCTACAAACTCCACACACAATAGAGCTGTATTTGTCCACTGGTTTGCTAGATGGAAAACTGCCATGTGTGGCCGACGTACAACAACAAACACTCTAACCATGCCACGCTGGACACATTTCTATAAAAGAAAAGATCCAGCAACCAGGTTTAGGTGGTAGTGGAACCCGTAGGCCCGTTAGGTGCTGCCCGAAGGTCAGCACAGTCCTGGTGGCTCAATGGCACATTTATACATAAATCGCCTATTTTAGTATATGAAATTCTATATTAGTGCTAAAAACTTAAATGATTTAATGTAATTTTGTTTGGAAACCGGACCTCCTCTGACCCCCCTCCGGATTTCTAACTGGTCTAGTCTACCCCGGGCCCCGCTAAAAAACTTAGGGGGGTGGGGGTATGGACCCACATCCTAGGTTTCAAAGGGCCATTTACCCGAGGTAGCCACCCAGCTTGCCGGTCCATGCTCATGATGTACCTATACCTTATTTCCATCGTAGACAAGAGTACTCTTCTGTTATGTCCTAAGATTTCTTATCGTTTTTATTGTTTCGAATTTTTTAACTTGATGGTTATTTTTTAAACGTTTTATTAAAATATGTTTTTGTTATAAAAACTTTTCTATTCAAAATAAACACTACAATTTAATCGGGCAACTAAAGAATACACTTATTTAAAAACCTAAATAAGTGTATTCTTTAGTTGCCGGATAAAATTGTAAACTTATTGGTTTTCAAAAAAAAAGAAAAGATTTTGCCTTTTTCTACTTCTACAGTTTGCAAATTAATTTGATGGGTTATTTTAGCGCTGAGAACCGCTACGTCAAGTGCAAGTGGAAAGACGTAATAGTGGGAGACACTGTGCATTTGTCGTGCAACGAGACTATACCTGCGGACATTTTACTACTCAGCTCTGCTGACCCGCTTGGTATTCATTTTAAAAAAGTTTATTTTATTTTGCATAAAGCAGGATACGCAAGGCCGATGTTACTCAGCACTAACTTCGCAACCAAATACTTCATAATTATTATAAAAATATTAACAACTATTAATATTATCACAGTTTTGAAATAATTTAATTTTTTATTATATTTTAATAAAAAATTAAATTATATTTATATATTTTGTAGATTTCATTCAACTAATTATTCGGTGTTATACTTTTTTATTTTAGGTATTTGTTTCGTTGAAACCTCGAATTTGGACGGGGAAAGTAATCTCAAACAGAGACAAGTAATTAACAGTATGCAGAGTATGCAAGACGAACGAAAGAAAAACAATCCCGGTGTAAGGTTTTAAGCTTTTTTGATGCCAAAGTCATTAAAAAACAACATTATTTAAAGCAATTTTATTTTTATTATTTTCTTACTAAATAGTCAGAAAGTTTAATATTGTCCAACACGGGAAAACTCATGCGGCCCGAACAGTATTACACTTGTGAGTATTATGAAATGAAATTAGGTTATGCTGTTATAATGGCTATGGCTTCCGCTCAATTTTAATTCGCACGAATTAAACTGCTACTATGTCATTATTTTGGAGGGTGCCATTTAAATGAAGAGGCTCATTATAATAGCTACCGCTGACTTATTTTTTTATAATAGGAGTTGCACATAATAATATTATATTTTTGCCTGTACTATAAAATGTTTTGTTTGTATTGACGTTTTGTTTTATGGTTTAGGATTCAAGTTTTTTTGTGCCTACAGATTTCACTTGTACCATAGAATGCGAGCAGCCAAACAATCAAATTTACAAATTCAACGGTTTTCTGTAAGCTTTTATGGTTTTTATAACATTCTAAAACTTAACAATTTTTAAAAAAGAGTAAAAGAATACCATTAAAATGTCATTGTTAAAAGAAAAGTTAATTTATGCGATGTGTCACACAAAATTTAAACTTAAGGTTTTTTATTCAAGGTGTTACAAATTTCCAAAAAAATTGCACTCTGCTTTTAATAATTTGGACTGATCCCCCCTAGCAAGGCTGACATTCTCCCTCCCCCCTCTTGACCAATTTGGAAGTATAATTTTTTTTATTTACTGTCAAAAACACGGTTTTTTAGTAAAAAACAGTGTTTTTTTTAAATACACTTTTTAGGTCCAAACCATAAGTGGGCAGAAGAGGGGGGGGAGGGTTGTGGGCCCATAGGTGAGAAAGTGGGGGGAGGCAGGGTGGGGTCCACCCGAAATTTTGGGCCCCCCCTAGACGAAAATCTAGGGGCCCCCCCTCCCCCCAAATTTCCGAATTTTTTACCCCTGACCCCCTCTAGATTTTAAAATCTGACCCCCGAGAGGGGAGGGGGTTCCCCCTCGGGAAAATTTTAGGTACCTTTTTTATACTAAATTTTCTTCTAAAAACGTGAATTTTCATCACATATTCATGCTTTTACACCCTTTTTATACATGAATATGGCTTTTTATTCAATAAAATGTAGTATTATCCTGCAAAAAGAACAATTATTAAAGTTATTATGGTTTAAAACTGTTTTGCTTTGGACACCGGACCCCACCTGACCCCCCTCTAGATTTTAAAATTTCGCACCCCAGGTCGACCCCCCCTAAAAAGCTAGGGGGTCCGGACCCCCCTGGGACCCCCCTCCTAGAATTCAAAATTCGATTTACCCCCGGTAACCACCCCATCTAGCTTCCCCGACCGTTCTCACCTATGGTGGGGCCTGGGGGGTTATACACCCCTCCCAAAAATTCCGACTATAGTCGACATTCCCCCCCCCCTTCCCCTAAAATTTGGGGGTACCCCGGACAACTCCCTTCCCTAAAATTTGGGGGGGGGGGTTCCACTCCCAGTACTAAAAACTCTAAAAATGGGGTATTTGAGGTATACCTAAAAATTTTTTTGGACACCCCCCCTCAAATTTCGAGGATCGGGTATACCCTTTAAAATCCGGGAGGCTGCCCTTGCCCACATATGGCCTAAACAGGTTGTTTTAGTATATAAAATTTTATATTAGACCTAAAAACACTTAAATTATTGATTTAAAAAAAATTTGTAAAAAAAATCGGACCCCCCTTCTTGACCTTCCCCCCTAAATTTAAAATCTCGCACCCGGAGTCGACCCCCCCCCCCTAAAAAACCAGGGGGTTCGGACCCCCCTGAACCTCCCTAAAAAGTTTTGGCCTTCCACCCGCGGGTGGAGGCGTGGACCCCACCCCTCCTAGCGGATCTGAACAAAAACACCTGTGCTTAAATTTTCAATAACTTAAAAGCGTCAGTCCGCCGCTTGCTTGCTAAAGGCGTGTGGGTGTGCTCGCAAGGTCAGTGGACCACTGGTGTTTAAATTTTAAACCTCACACTCACAATGAAATATTTTTATAGATTGCACGAAGACGGTACGAGGGAAGCTATCAGTAAAAATAATTTGCTGCTTCGAGGTTGTGAAGTGAGGAATACGGATTTTATAGAAGGGATAGTTGTTTATGCCGGTAAGATTGACACGTCGTTTTTGTTTTAAATGTCAATGAGACACAAGATATTATGGAAACAGGGTTTTGTGGTACAGGATGACAGACCTGTGCACTGCCCCCCCCCGGGGTTTTATTAGGGGGGGCAATTCCAAAACGGGGGGGCACGGGGGCAACTTTTTTGAAACGGGGGGGACACGGGCAAGCAGGGGGAAAGAAAAAAAAGAGAAGGGACCAGGAAAAAAGGGACAAAAAATCGAAAATAAGGTAAAAATTGGTCTAAAATGGCTTAAAATACATAGAAATAGGCTAACTGCAAAAAATTTGCGATGATGGCGTCATAATTTTAGGGTATTTTTTCATTTTTGGCGGGGGGACGAATCCTCCAATAAAACGGGGGGGGGCATTTCCAGACCGTGCACAGGTCTGGGATGATGTTTGGTTTTCTTTAAAATAAACGGAGTAAAAAGGATGCTGCACTGGCGGCACTGTATTAGTAGTAAGTTAATTTTGTGTAAGATGAATTCCCATTTTATATGCGAAGATAGGGATTTGGACGCTAAGAAACAAACAAACAAACAAGTTAGTAATGACTTAGTGTTTATTAAAATAATAATTCCTAGGTCATGAAACAAAAGCGAGTCACATGCAAAACAATAACGGGCGTGCTACAAGCACAGCGGGTTGAACGTTTAAAAATGACATAAACTGTGGTAGTATTATCAAAAAAATATAAATATACCGAAAAATGCCCAACTCCTATATAAAAAAGTACGAAAAAGTAGGCCATTATAATGAGCCTCCCCATTTAAATGCCACCCTCCATTATAATGGCATAGTAGCCATTGCCATTATAATAGCCATTTATTGATTTTATTTCACTTCATATATACTCATAAGTGTAATACTGTCCGGGCCGCACGAGTTTTTTCCTGTTGGTTTAATACTGTCCAACCCGTAAAACGCATGCGGCCTGGACAGTATTACACTTGTGAGTATATATGAAGTGAAATTAAATCAATAAATCGCTATTATAATGGCTTCCTCTCCATTTTAATTAATGACTACTATATCATTATAATGGCCTACTTTTCCGTACTTTTTTTATATAGAAGTTGCACATTTATTATATATTTTTGGTATTATACTGTCGATTTTTGAAATTTTGTAAAATTTTTAAGCATCGCTCTTCCTAATTTCGAGTTTTTATCCCTAGGTCATGAAACGAAAGCGATGCAAAACAACAACGGGCCGCGCTATAAGCGCAGCGAATTGGAGCGCCTGTTGAACTGGGATATCGTTTGGTGCGTCGTGATCTTGTTGATCATGTGCGTGATCGGGGCGATCGGTTCCGGAGTCTGGCTCAATCAGTTTTCGGACCCTTATCATATCATTTTCCTCACGTACACCGAGGAGGACAAACTGAAACCAGAGCTGGAGGCTTTCATCAACTTTTGGACGTATATTATCATTTTGCAAGTAAGCTCCTTTTGTTGGTTGTTGAATTAAACTGGGAGCGGAAAATGTAAAGATTGGTTAAGGTTAGGGAAGTATGGTGTCACATAAGTGCAATAGTAAAATTGATGTAGTAAAATTGATTGCAAAACAAAATAAGAATTTCTGGACGTTGACCGCATAATTTCTAAGCAAATCAAGCACTGTAAAATAAAAAAACCCTTAATTTTTGTTGTGTTTTATTTTAATGGTTTGATTTATCCAACACTGTTTTGAAGATTCAAATTGAAATACTCCTTTAATTATAATAAAAATATTAGTTTTTATTTTTTATGAAAGGAGTAAAAATTATAAGCTGTAAAAAACTAAAAGAGAACTCAGTACAGTAGAATCGTACCAAGGGGTTTATTAAGTGAAAAGTGGACCACAGTACAAAAATAACCCCCCTCAAATACTGAGAGTGGCGGGCGGTTTTTTAACGTGAAAAAGCAAAAGAAACGTGTAAAACTAATATACTGTTTTATGTATAATAATGCATCATGCAAAATGTTTTTAGCGCTAAAAACTTGTGGTAAAACTTTTAGAAATTATTATTAAAAAAATCGTTCCTCTACTAAATTCCTGATTCCTAACTAAACTAATCCATTTACATTTTTGCACGGCATTTTTATGCATCCATCAGTTCGCTCGTGTAATAAAATTTCAATTCAGGTAATGATTCCGATTTCTCTGTACGTCAGCATCGAAATTATCAAGCTGGGTCAGATCTACTTTATAATGCTAGACCGGGAGCTGTACCACGAACCCTCCGGCCGCGGTATCCACTGCCGGGCCTTGAACATACCGGAGGAACTCGGACAAATGCAGTACATCATGAGCGACAAAACCGGAACCCTCACAGAGAACATGATGATTTTTAGAAGGTGCGCCGTGGCCGGGGTGGATTACGGACCTTCGGGTAATTTGGTTTTTTTTATTTTGTCGTTATTCAGACATAAAGAGACAAGAATAGCTATAAAAAACGCGTACTGTGACTCTTTTATATCTTTTAACATACAAATAATATATAAACGTTATAGGTCAGAGTCACCTTGATTTTTATACTGATTGTGACTCCTTGTGTCATGGCAGTGGTGTAGCCAGAGACGGGGGGTAGGGCGGCGCTCCCCCCCCCCGAAATCCGGCGAAGCCGGATTTTTTCGTAAGAGTCCTACCCTTACGTTTTTTGAATTTTGGGAGAAAAAAATTTTTTCTTTAAATATAAATTCAGAAACATTCCTGATGCGTTCCAAAAACATAAAAATACTCAAAAACTAAAATTTTTCCCGCTTCGTGGGGATATGTACATTGATCATTTATATT
>JASAMX010024110.1:0-49598 GCA_030248175.1 Microlaimidae sp. YZB2_3 | reverse complement strand
AGGAATTATGTTTTACTATCCATAAGTTATCAATAATGTAATTATGCATACATCCCAGATAAAACACATTTTAGTACGTTTTCTTTATTTTATTACGGTTAAAAGGGCTTAATATTGAGGCTGAATATTGTCAAAATATTAGTTTGGTTGCGTGTTTATTTACTAAAAAAGACGTTTTAAAAGTTTTAAAAAATTTACCTAACAAATTTTCAAAAACTCTTGACTGTATTCCTGCATATTTTTTAAAACCTCTTGCAAAAGTTCTTGCTGAACCCTTAGCTAAAATTTTTAACAGCTCTTTTCAAACTGGAAAGCTTCCCTGCGACTGGCTCATTGCCCTAGTGATTCCTATTTTCAAGAAAAACTAAAAACAAAAAAAGAAAATTACAGACCTGTTTCCTTAACATCTTATTCATGTAAAGTTATGGAAACTATAATATGTGACAGACTTTTCTCCTTCTTTCAAAAATTCTTGTCTAGGTCTCAACATGGTTTTAAGGACAAAAGTTCAACAGTCACACAGCTATTAGAATCACTAAATGATTGGACAAAAGCGTTAAAAAACAAAAAATCTGTAGATATTGTTTATTTGGACTTTGCCAAGGCTTTCGACACTGTCTCCCACCAAAAGTTGTTATACAAACTTGAAAAATATGGAGTTTGTGGTAAATTTTTAGAATGGATTAAGGCATTTTTAACAAATAGATCTATAAAAGTAGTAATCAACAAATCTGTTTCAAAACCTTACAAAGTAACCAGTTCTGTTCCTCAAGGTTCAGTACTGGGGCCTTTGTTATTTTTGATGTTTATAAATGATTTAGCAGATCATGTAGAAAGTTCTACTGTTAAATTATTTGCAAATGATGCAAAAATTTACACTGAATTTTGTGCAAATGATGCTAATAGTATTGCTCAAGAAACTCTTAAATTTCAAAAGGACCTTGATAATGTGGCAGATTGGGCAAAAGTATGGCAGCTAAAACTTGCTGAAAATAAGTGTGAAACGTTTCATATTGGACAAACTACTAAGCCCATAAAAAACACATATTCAATTAATAATCAAGTTCTCAATAGTGTTCCAATAGTGCGCGACTTGGTTATTTATATGTCTCAGAATTTAAAGTTTTTCTATCACTGTGAAAGAATTGCTATGAAAGCTTTGCAAAAATCAGTATTAATTTTGCGAAGTTTTTTAAAGCAAAATCTGTTAATAATTTATTAAGAGCATATAAATGCTATGTTAGGCTTATTTTAGATATGGATCTGTTGTATGGAACCCACATTTAAAAAAAGATGTAGAGTTAATTGAAAAAGTCCAAAAAGGTTTTACTAGACGACTGTTTAAGAGCTGTTGTCTAAATTACACTAACTATGAAAATAGGTTGGTTTTCTTAAAGCTTGAAAAACTTTCTGACCGCAGAGCTAAAACTGATCTGTGTGAAATTTTTAAAATTATTAATCACAAAACCTGTCTTCAACTAGAAGATTTTTTCTCCTTTAATTATAATTCCACAAGAGGACACCTTTTTAAACTTTTGATACAGGACAGTAGAATTGACGCAAGAAAATTTTCTTTTCCAAATAGAGCTATTTCTAGTTGGAATAAATTAAACTCAACTCAAGTTGGGGTAAATTCTGTCAAAAAATTTATACCATTAATTCATGCTTCTTATGTAGAATTTTGATATCTTTTTATATGGCTTAGAGTTAGTGCAGATGCTTATTTAAAGGCATGTGCCTTCGAAGCCGTTTTTTTAGCATAATAAGAATAATATTGACTTTTTTACTGTTGCATTTGAATCGCATTGACAAGAAAGAACAATATTTGTTAATTTTTTTATATATTTTCAAATCTTTTTTTTTTGATCTTGCATTTTAACAAATTCTTTCTTTACATCTAAGTGTTTTCTATAGTGTTTTTTATCTGTATTTGTGTTTGCATTCTATGTAATGTTTTTAAATTTGTATTTTGTGATACACCAATTGTGACATTAATATTTGTGTTTTATATGTTACTTTTGCTAAAAAATAAAATATTCTTCTTCTTTGTAAACTGATAGAATTTGGAAAAAATAAAAAAATAGTTTTTTTTGTAAAATTGTAAAATTTTGGTCCTAAAATTTAAAAATTTTTACCAATAAAGTTAATTTTAAAAAGATCGAAAAAAAAAGATTTAAAAAAAAACGGAAAAATTGTTTATACAAAATAATTTTTCCGTTTAAAATTCTTACTTAAAAAAAGTTTTGTTTTTTTAAGCTTTAAATAAATAAAATTTTTCGTTTCAATTATAATATAAAAAATTTTTTTTCCGGTCAAAATCTAGTTTTATTCACTATAAACGTTTTCTTTTATACATTTTTCAATAATACTGTATCTTTAAGTCTACTTTTAAAAATTTTATCCATCGGGTTTAACACATATTTTAAAATTAGTTCTTGTATTATTTTATTCCATGTTTTATAAATATTTTAATTTTATATTGTATATATTTTTTACCTTTAAAACATTTTATTTTGAAAATTGTATGTTTATCAAGTTATATAGATCTTTCGCTTTGTCTTAATATTTTTAGTATTCTTATATTCCTTTATTTTATCCTATTTGCATTTATTCCGTAAGTATAATTATATATTGGATTTAAAAATTTAATTTTGTTTATATTTTAGTTCGTCTGATGATGATTGTGCGATACAATCGAAACGTCACGTAGAATAATGTATTCAATAAATATTTTATCGACTGTGTTTCTTTTTATAACAAATAGTTAGTTTAAGCACAATTTATAAAATGTATGTTAAGAAATTCTATTAGCTTTTAAAATTTATTTTTTATATTAGCTTCTAAAATTTTAGGAATTCAAATAATTGATTCTCAATAACTTTTTTCGTTTATTTTATAATGGTTAAAGGGTCAGTACAAGGGCTAAATAATGTCAAGTTATATAAGTAAAGTTAATAATCAAACAATATTTTACTGTGCAGAAAAAATAAGGCAAAAATGACATAAAATAATTTTAAAAAATGCTAAAATACTAGTGTTTCAATGGATAAACTAAGAGAAATCGAAAAAAATAAAAAAATAAAAAATTTAAGTTTTTTTGTAAAATTGTAAAATTTTGGTTCTAAAAATACAAAATTTTTACCAATAAAGTTAATTTTTAAAAAGATCAAATATTTTTACCTGCTAATAATTAGTTTAAGCACAATTAATGTCATATGTGGTAAGAAATTTATAACAGAAGTATCATAATTGTGTAATGTTTTGTATTAGCTTCCAAAATTTTAGTAATTCAAATGATTGATTCTTAAAAAGTGGTAAATTTTTTTCGTTTATTTTATAATAGTAAAAGGGTCGGTATAAGAGCCAAATAATGTCAAAATATCAGTTCGGTTGCATGTTTACAAATTGGTGAACTGAGTAAATTTAGAGAAAATAAGAAATTCAAAAATTTAAGTTTTTTTGTAAAATTGTAAAATTTTGGGTTTAAAAATTAAAATTTTTTGAAAACAAACCTGATTTTTTAAAAGATTAACTATTATTACTTATATATATAGCAAGTTTAAGCATAATTGATAGCATATGGGGTTCGAAATGTGTCACTAAATAATCACAATTGTTGCATGGTTTAGTTTAGCTCTCAAAATTTTAGCCATTCAAATGAATAATGCTAAAAAGGTGGTAAGAGTTACAGTTACAGTTGAAAGAGCTGCGTGGGGGTCAAATATTATCAAAGGGGCAGTGAGGACTGGCTATTCTGAGAGGGTGAACTGGTTGATTTTCAAAATCAAAAAAATCTCAAAATTTTTGATTTTTTAGAAAAATTGTAAAATTTCATGAGTGAAAACTTAAAATTTTTCAAAATAATGTTTATTTTTGAAAAATTTAAACAATTTCACATATATAAGAATAAAATTTAACCAAAAAACAATAAACTGTAGGATTTTATTGTCAATTAAAAAAATCAATTTTTTTTCAAAAAAAATTCTCAAAAAAGTCGAAGGCACCAACTTCAAGGGAGTACCACAGACACACGGGTTGGTCAGTTTGAGTTAAAAATGACCTATTGGTGGTCCACATGATCTGAAATATCACATATATTATTTTGAGCAAAATCTAAAACTATCTATCTGACAGCTTGGAATGGCGATTTTGAATCCATAGAGAAAGCGGCTCTTAAATTATGAAATGATGCCAAAACACCTTTTATGTTTTACACCCATGCTTAGGACCATAAAAGTCAGTCCAGATTTGGATTGAAATATAAGTATTTGGAGCTGATCAGCAACATTTCATCACAATGCATTTAATTATTAGCTTAAAATGATTTAGTAAATTAAACATATTACAGAAATATCCATAATATAGAAATAAAAAGAGTTTACCGCATTTAAACATAGAAAATTTCATATTTTTCCAGTCAAAATTTCTCCAAAATCAAGAATACAATTTTTTTATTAAGGCATGAATATAAAACATGCAAAATGGAGTCAAAATAGAAAAAAAACCAGTTAACTAAATGCATGTAGTTTTTTTAAAATTTATTCGCTAATTTCATTGCTATTTTTGAACGGCCAAATATAATTAAATTTAAGCGCAAACAAAAGAAACTTAAATAATCTCAAATAAACCTGTTTTCGATTATTGTAACTATTTTTGAAACTATTTTTTTTATAAACGTCAAATAATACTAAAAAGCACGTTTGTTATAACTTAATTTCAGCTTAATTAATTGTAAAAATAACATACACCGTAAATAAACAATTATTATATGATTATTATAGTTCGAATTTAAACACGCAAAATGATATTCTGTAATTATTAGACAAAGTTCTTTTGTTTAAACATTATTGAAATCTAAAATTTAAAAAAATTAAAAGTAAAAAAATTCACAAGTAAAAAAGCGGATAAATCAAAAATTCAAAAAGCGGCGTTTAAAATTCACAAGTAAAAAAGCGGATAAATAAAAAAAAATGAAGTTTAAAAATTATATTGTTTTTTTTATTTTCGGTAATAAAAGTGTCATAACTAAATAATGTTCAGGCTAATGATGTTCCCATTTTTCAATATCATGCTTCGGAGTTCCCAACATCTAAAGCGGAGGGAGTTCCGGAGCTCCAAAGCTTTGGATTTCTGCCTTTAAATGAGTCATTTATAGTTATTTTAGCTTTAAATATATTTTAAACTATTCTATCTGTATTTGCAGGACTAATTTTAGTGTTTGAAAAATATTTGAAAAATTTATAGTTTAAAAAACAAATTGGACAAAAAATTTATACTATTACTTTTAATTATTTGTGAACTTTGTGTAAAAATAGGGCGGAGCTCTGATGCTTTTTTGGAGCTGCTAAAAACGGAGCTCCGCTTCAAAATTCCAGAGCTCAGTGCTCTGAGAAGCATCAGCAGTTTAGGCTTTCAGAACGGAAAACTCCTGGCGGGCATATTATTCTGATCAAAATCCTGCCTTAGAATTAATTATATACATTGTACATGTATTGAGTTAAGTATTTAAATAAACACTATTTGATTCAGTTTTATGATACCCTTTTTTTAGTTCAGCTCGAAATATAAGCATTAAAAATTGCAGCAAATATGTTTTTTATTTTGAAATCTCAAAATAAGTTAAATTTCACCGATTTCCAAAATCATGGTACAATAAATTTTATTGTCTTAAATTGGAGAGAAAAAACTTTAAAAAATCAGATTAATTGTTGTTGGAACAGTTCCAAGCATATTTTTGTTATCTTGTGGTTCAAATATGTAGCTTAGAACTTCATAACACAAACTCAAAATTTTTTTTTAAATTTAAAATTTCAACATTCTATATTCTTTTTTATAAAAACTAACATTTTGATTTTTTTATGAAATTTCAGACCGGACCGGATTCAAAAACAATAATTTTTTTTTGTATTTTTTTAACAGTAAAGAAACTTCAAAGTTCTGTTATGACGCTGTTAATTCCTATGAGTTTTTTAGCAACTAAAATTACAAAAATATCAAGAGTATTGGAATAAATAGACAGGTCACTGCATTTAAACATCAACACATATTGTCTTATGTCAAAAACTGTCCAAGGTCAAGAATACAATATTCTATTAAAACATAAATATAAAAAGTACGAAATAGTGTCAAAATAAAACTTCAAAGACAGCTGATTTTGATGATTTGCAGTACGCAATAAAATATGCAGTTTAAGCAATTATTTATCAAAATTAATCAAAATTAATTTGAAACTGAAATAAGAAAAAAATTAAATGATGAAACAGCAGAATAAAAAAAAATTTTGTGATTTGTATAATTTTATCTATTAAATAGTTTTTTTGTTTTTAATTTTAATCTCAATTTTGTTAGATATTTGATTCTATATTGCAATTTATCAACCTCGGCAATCTAGTGTAATTTTCCTATATTCAACTAAAAATTTATGTTTTAGATTTCAGTGTGAGTTCCAAATATTTTTCATTATAATAATACTTTCGATTTATGTTTAGAGTATATCTGACTTAATTTCGACCAGGCCTTAATTTTGGCTACCGACTTAGGGTGTTAGAAAATTGGCTTATTTTTGAAGCACAAAAGAACTAGCACAAAAGAAACTGGACGAATGTTGAATAAAGTGTTTTTGCAAAAGTTTTATATTTGTGTTATTCTGCATTATCAACATTTTCATACAAAAAGTGATTTTTTTGTGATTTTCTGAATTTTTGCTTTGCGTTTAAACTGCCTAAAATTTTGAACGAATCATTATATAACCTTAAAATAACTTGTTTTAAGGCTCAAAATTCTTAATATTCATGTTGTGATATTTTCTTCAAAATTACGTTGCAATGCGTTTAACTAACTGCGCATTTTAATTTAGGCAGTCTTAAAATTTAAGTGAAAAAACCTGCCGTTTTTTGCCATTTTCAAATATCGTTGTACTATCATACTATTTTTAGAGAATTTTTTTGCTGTTTGATTTTTTTGACGTTTTTTTAACCAAAAAAAATTTAACAAAAAATACATGTTATTAAAACTTGACATAATTTCTGGTTTTGACATAATTCAGGTTTTGACATAAATATTTAATGTCTTGCTAATAACTATTAAAGTTTGCAAACTAAGTTAAGTTTATGTACTAAGAACAATACCTAAGGATACATTTGCAACTTTTAAAAATTTTTATTGTTCGTTTTGGCAATAGTTATAGCAAGTTTTTTCTAGGTGGCCAAAGTTAATGGCTCTCGCCTTTTAATGGCTCGTTAGTGGCTCGCACCTTGTTTCGGCCACTATAAAAAAGACTTTAAACCTCCACTGATCTTTAAGTGTAACAGAAATTTTAAAATTTTGCACTGGAATAACAAAAATAGCTATCGTTTGATTTTTAGACCAAATCTTGGGTCAATTGGAAAAACCAAAAAAAACTTCTTCAAAAAAAATATAAAAAGGTAGCCGAAATGAAGTCAGTTACTCTACATTTAATATTGTATTTTGCGGGAAGCACCATCAATTCTTACAGTACATTCATTTTAAGTAGTTGAACCGGAATTACTTAACACATTCATAAAGTTGTACCACAAGTTATTGCTATGAATGGAGGGCCCACAATATATTGATAGTATTTTTTCTGATACTGATGATTTGACTATCATTTGATACCCATCTCTGTACCAATTTTACTGTTAACTTACAAAAACTTAATTTTAATTTTTGTTATCATGTTAAAAAACATTAAAACGTTTTGCCGCTTTTTGCACGAATGTTTTAACAACCGTTTTTTATGGTGTTTCGTTTGCGGTCAGAGCTTTTGTTTTTAAATTTTTAGATACATACTTGAACCACAAGATAAAAATAATATGTTTGGAACTGTTGAAATAACAATTTAATCTAAATTTATAAATTAAATTGTTGTTGAAACAGTTCTGAACATAATTATTGTAGTTTAACAACAGATTTTTTCACTACAATTTAATAAAATAAAATTTGTCATACCACGATTTTAAAAATCGAAAGAATTCAACATACTTTAGGATTTCAAAATAAAAAAAAAATTGCTGCATCCTATACCGCTTATATTTTGAGCTTTCGCGAGTGAGTCCAGACCGCAAGCGCAAATTAACCACAAAGATTTTGAAACAAAAAGTTTAACAAATTAGCAGTTTTTGAGCTACTCTTGTGTTTTTAAAATTAATTTTCTTTTAAAATTTCGCATTTTTTTTTGTTTTTTTTGAACTACTGATGATTTAATAAAACCATGAACTCAAGAATTTTAGTTAACAAAATCTTTCTTGCTACTGTAGCCCACTTGAAGAAAAGGATTTAGGATTAAGAATGAAAGTTTTTTTAAATTAAGTGTTAATTTAAAATTTTCTTAACCAAAGTTAAAATTACTAGTCGTTCCTAAAAAACAGACCCATAAGACTGAATTAAATAGTGTTTCTTTGATTACATTTAAATTTAAAAATAATATTTAATCCTAAAACAGAATTTTGATCAGATTAATTCCATCAAGGTCAGCCAGGTTTAATTTGTCTACAGCACAGAGTTATCTTTATAATTGTAATAATTTGTAGTTAAGAACTTGCGAAAAATTAATTAATCAAAAAAATCTTTTAAGCTACATACTTGGACTACAAGATAACAACAAGCTTTTTACACAGCTGTAAATTTTAACATTATTTTGTACGTTTTTTTACACTATTTTGTACGTTTTGTTTTAATGTCTTAATATTAAATACTCCAAAAGCAAAAAATAATTAATCTAAAAAAAATTTTAAAGGTATACTTGAACTACAATATACTAAAAAACTTTCAATATAACTGCAAATTGTAACTCTATTTTGTACGTTTTATTTTGACTACATTTTGTACGTTTTTATTGATGTCTTAATAAAAGAATGCAATTACGAAAAATTGAATAATCTAAAAAAATTTTAAGCTAAATAATTAAACAACAAGATAACAATAATCTTTTTACATAACTGTAAATTGTATTAATATTTCGTATGTTTTATTTTGACACTATTTTGTATATTTCATATTTGTCTAAATAAAATATTGTATTTTTGATTTTGGCGAAATTTAGACGTAGAAAAATATGTAATTATGTATAAATGCGGTAAACAGTTTTTATTTTTATCTTATTGATATTTCTATAATCCATTTATTGTACTAAATCATTCTTAAACTAATAATTAAATGCATTGTGATAACAGTTTTTATTTTTATCTTTTTGATATTTCAATAATCCATTTATTGCACTAAATCATTCTTAAACTAATAATTAAATGCATTGTGATGAAATGTTGCTGATCAACTCCAAATAATTCTATTTCAGTCATAATCTGGACTGATTTTTATGGTCATTTATCAATCATTCTTAAACTAATAATTAAATGCATTGTGATGAAATGTTGCTGATCAACTCCAAATAATTCTATTTCAGTCATAATCTGGACTGATTTTTATGGTCCTAAGAAGGGGTGTAAAACATAAAAGGTGTTTTGGCATCTTTTCATAATTTAATTACTATCCTATTAAACACCTGCATCGTTCCTGGAACGCGTTCCAGGAACGCGCCTGGGAAGGGTGTAAATCTCAGTCTGTGACTGGTGTGACAATAATTCCCAGCTTTGATGTTCAGACTATCGCCCACCTGCATTGTTCCGGGAACGCGTTCCGAGCGCGTTCTGGGTGCGTTCCAGGGATCGAAGAGAAAGCCAGAACGCGTTCCAAGATACCGAAAATCCTTGGAACGCATTCCCGGAACACGCGTTCTCTAAAGCGTTCCCGAAGCGCGGAACGCGTTTCAATCCTAGGCTACTTTCGACGGGCATTGTATCTTTAAATCAATATTCTTTCATTGTTCACGCGGCGATTTAATAAACAGAAAAAAGTTTAACTGCGCGGTACCACACCAACTATTATCAGAAAATCTGGATAAACTTTGTTATTTATGTTCATCATCTTCTTCTTCTAATTTTTTTCTTCTACAAAAATAATTTCAATCATCACTGGCGCGGGAGCGCCCACTGCAATTTAGCCCCATGGCACCGCGACAACTATAGCTAGAGCACCTGGTAAATTTTATAATTTATGTTTATCATCTTTTTTTAGTATTATTTATATTTCAAAAATATATTTGCAATCATTGGTGATGCGAGGATATCACCCTGCAATTTAGCCCACAGCACCGCGAAAACAATACTTAGAGAATGTGGGCAAATCTTGTAATTTATGTTCATCCTCTTCTCCTTATTATTATTTTGTTTTAAAAATTATAATTGCAATCATTGGTGCACACCATTGCATCAACTATATTTAGAGAGCATAGGTATACTTTGTCTGAAGGGCCACTGCATCGCACTAATTATATTTAAACAACGTTTGTAAATTTTGTAATTTAAATTTATCTTCTTCTTCTTCTTATTTTTTTTTATAAATTATCGGTGGCGCGGAAGTGCTACACAAAGACTAAGCCCCACGGCACTGCGCAAACTATAATTAAAGAACGGGTAAATTTAGTAATATGTTCTTCTTCTCCTTATTATTATTATTTTATTTTTAAAACGCTTATGTCTTAAACCAATTATTTCTTCCTCGTTACTGATTTATCAAAAAAACATGGGTTTTTTGGAAATCGTCGAAAATTGCACAATTATTTTTAGGAACTACTTTTTGATAGATAATGTGTTTTATTGATAATATTAAAACTGTTAAAAAAGTATCTCGGCAATGGAATGATTTTAAAATAAACATATGTCATTGCGCAGCTAAAACTATAGATTATTAGGCTATTTTCTCATTTAATTTCAAAAAATCAGTAGACTAGCGTTGAAAAAAGCTCTAAAAAAGAGCAGGAAAGAGGGACAATTTTTCCTTGGGCGTATGTTCAGACAGAAATGATGGGGTTTTGTCTGAGCTAGACATAATGTGGACTATAGGAAATTTACATTTAGTTTCGCCAGCTGCTCACTGAATAAAAAATTTTACCATATGATAATGATTTTTCGTACATTGATCTAATCACACAGTACTGTTGCACTTTTTTTAGTCTCATGAAATTTCAATTGAAAATATCATACTCACAGCAATATTCGACAAGCGCGAAATCGCCATTTTTTCAAATTTATAGTTGTTTCTTACCCATACAAATATTGCCTTCTAATTGAAAAAGTGGCGATTTCGCGCTTGTCAAAAATTGCTGTGGGTATGATATTTTCAATCGACATTTCATCAGACTAAAAAAATACAACAGTGCTGCAGACCTGTGCACGATCTGGAAATGCCCCCCCGTTTTATGGAAGAATTTGCCCCCACCCGTTTTATTGCCCCCCGCTAAAAAATGGAAAAGTTCCCTAAAATTATGACGTCATTTTTGATGATGAAGCCATCATCGCAAATTTTTTGTAGTTTTTAGCCTATTTCAATGTATTTTAAGCCATTTTACACCTATTTTTACCTTATTTTCGCTTTTTTTGTCCCTTTTTTTTTCCCTTTTCCCTTCTTTTTTTCTCTTTTTTTCTCCTTTTTTTCTCTTTTTTCCCCCTGCTTGCTCCCCTGTTTTATTGCCCCCCCGTTTCAAAAAAGTTGCCCCCCCCTCCGTTTAGGAATTGCCCCCCCGTTTTAACCCCGGGGGGCAGTTCACAGGTCTGGTGCTGTGTGATTAGATCAATGTGTAAACAAATCATTATCATATGGTAGAAATTTTTATTTAGTGAGCAGCTGTCAAACCAAATGCAAAATTCTCGTAGTCCACATAATGTACATCTCAGCCTAGTCCACATTTTTTCTGTCTGGCAAAGGAAAAATCGCACCTTTTTCCTGCTCTATTATTAGAGCATTTTTCGAGGCTTGTTTTACAAAAAAACTAACTATTACATAATAACACAATAAATAATCTAGTAAAGCCTAGTGATGATCTTAGAGCAAACCTCAAAGAACGCATCTCAGAAGTTTTAAAACTCTCCCCTATTTTCATTACTATTTTTATGAATAATTTTGAAAAGTAATGCAATACCAAATTTTGCAAAGTTTTTTTGTAATCTATTTTTTTAATATATTTTAAGTTTAAATAAGCTTCAAATCGTCATTTAAGAGACAAAGCTACAAAACTTCTTTCACTTTAAATGGCGAGCTCTAAATCATCATATTAAAAGGGTTCTACAGGGTTAAAATTATGAAATGAAAAATAAATTAAAAATTATTAAAAGGTTTGGTTAAAAGTGTACTTCTTTTATGTATATGTATTTTTAAAAAATAAAAATATTCCAAATAAAATTAAAATATTTATGAAAAAAAAAGATATTTAAAAGTAAAAACATCACTTGTAAAAAAAACATTAATCGCATATGACTGCTGATATAAACAATACGTAAAAATTTGATTAAAAATAATATCTTATTTTAGCTTAAAAAATTATTAACTAAAAACGAGCGAACATGCTTTTTTAATTAGATTTTTATGGTGGTGGATTTTTCCAGCAGTAAGATATTATAATTTTATTTTTGATATTAGTTTTGATAAACAATAATTATCTGGGAAAAATATAGATGATATAAGTTTAATCACACTGTTTGGTCAATTGGTCTTGGGAAAATTTTAAAGAAGTTTTAAAATCCTGACTTCCATCTTTTTACAAATGATGGTAACACCTGTTTTTATCATGCTCGAGAGTTCCAACCTTTCAAACCAACCTAGGTACGAACTTCCAGAATTTCGCCATTTTAATATGTGATTTCAAGCTTATTTAATATTGAAAAAGATTTTAATCGTTCTTTTTCGTATTTTTAAACTATTTCTATCGTTTTTTTTTGAAGTTTTAACAAAATTTTTAACAAAAAATCACTTTAATTCATTTTAATGGAGCTCCAGAACATTGACAATTTCTGCGGAGCTTAAAAATACTTTACCATGATTTTTTTTAAAATATAATTGAACACTAATTGAACATCTCAACGGGTCTGATTGTTATGATTAAAATAATTTCTTCAATAATGCTCTTCTAGATATTTTTAATCATAAAGGATTTAACAGCATTGTTTTACTGGCTGTTGTTAAAACTCGCTACAGATTTATTGTCGTGGACATAAATGTTAAACCAGAACAATGGTGGTATATGGCGGCCGTTTATTTTGGAAACAAACGAGAAACAATATGAATATGTCATTATTTTTAATTCTTGTGCGGTTGTGTCTTAAATTCCAGCTAGATCTATGGATTCAAATTTAAGAGACGGTTTGTTTGCATTTGGAATTTTTGATCAAAAAGACAGTTCAAATAACATCAAATCAAAAATGGAAATAATAACAGTACCTAACAAGTTTTAAAAGGAACGGTGACTGATTCTATTAATGAAAAATTATTTTTCAATAATATGATTTTAAACTACTCTTCAAGAATGAATTATGATTATTACTAACAGAGGGCATGCTTATTCAAGTGCATTATGATAAAAATGCTTTAGTGTTGTCCGGCTTTAAGCAAATAAAATTATTTATTTTATTTACAAACAATTTAAAGTTTGCAACTACGGGTGTCATTAGTACTAAAGCTAAAGCTAAAGTGCTTTAGTACTAAAGGGTTTTTTAAGCTTAGTACTAAAGCTAAGGCACGGCTAAACTGAAATTAGCTGGCAAAAGTTTGGCAAAAGGTATGGGCCCGGCAAAACGTTAGCTTTTGCCAGGAAAATGAAAAATCACCCAAAATGATTGGCCAAAAAAATGACCAAAAAACCAAAAAAAAGTGTTCACCAATCAAAAACATGATTGTTTAATGAGATTTCTATCCATGAAGTGGAGAGGTATGATAGGGTCCTTTAACCTCAAAATTTTGAACCTCCCACCTAGATAAAAATCGAGTTCTCCTCAGAAAAGTTCTCTTTTTTTAATCTGGCTCCCCTCCAGAATTTTAATCTGACACCTCTAAAGTATTTTGTTTTGAAAATCCATAAGACACACCCTGACCCTCTTTTATATTTCAAAATTTTCCATACATCCTTCCGAGAATTTAAGATGCAATTTACCGCCGGTAACCAACCACCTCAACCCCTTCCCTCACTCTTAGCTGCCTAAAAACTATGATTATATAAACTTGAATATACTATATTTTTACTTTAAAAGAAACACGAGTGAATATTTTAAACAATAATGCTAATTAAAGTGATTAAAACGAATTTTGGTTTTAAGGTGGTATGAATATGGGGTTTTATTATTTTGTGTTTCTTATTTTTGTTTAAACATTAGAAAATACTGATTTTTTGCTTTTTTGAAATATTTTTTGAGTTTCTAAATGCTTAATATTAAAATAATCTTATTTTTACAATTTCATATGGGTATTTTGTAAAGTTTATTATGCAGTAAGCGTTCTTTTTAATAAAAAATGTTGGTTAAATATTTTGTTGCTTTAGATTTTCATTTCAGAAAAACCATTCTTGATAGTTAGCCATTTTGATACATCTGTTAACATTTAAAGTTAAAACTGAAATACAGTTAGTTACAAAAACAACTTTAAAATTGTAAAATTAACCCTAAAAATAATATTTTTAAAATATTAAACTAAGACCTAATGCAATAAACGTTAAAAAGATCTTTAATGTTGAGTTTTTACCCTAAACTTAACAATGCAATGGCAAGAATTATCTTAAAAAAGGGATAATTTTTAAAATTTGGGAACATTTCCATATTTGTCAGTTTGGCAAAAGCTAAGGCTAAAGTGCTTTAGTACTAAGCCTTTTTTGGGCTTAGTACTAAAGCTAAGGCTAAACGATTTTTGAACCTTTAGTACTAAAGCTAAGGCGCGGCTAAAATGAAATTTCCCGGCAATGCACACCCGTACTTGCAACCAAACCCTAAATCCGATAAAAAATCAGAACAGAACAAAAAAAGAACAAATCCGATAAAAAACCCTTAATTTTTTGTAGGTTATGAAGCTTTTTTGCTTAAACCGAACTTAATGCGTCTTTACTGTGAAAAATCTCCTAATGTTTTTGTTTGAAAAGTTTTTATCTATAGCAAAGTCTTTGTAGGCCGCTGTGTAGTTGAAAAATCTTTTAGGAGTTTAGTGGTGCAGTGCCGAGTTTTTAAAAGGTATATATTAGTGCAGGAAGCTGAAACAAATAAAAAAATCGAGGGAGCAGCGGTTTGTCGTCATAACATTTCTTTATCAGAATAAAGCACGGATATTATTGTCCTTCATCACTAATTGATCATGAGGACCTTCATGGAAATTTAAAAAATTTAAACAGAAATCACATGTGTTAAATACTGGTTCTTTGAAGGAAAAAGGCTGAAATAAAAATGATGACTAAAACAAAAAATATGACCGAATATGCCGAACTCCTAAAAATATAACCTGAAAAACCACAAGAAAATCTTAGTGCGGCTTTTTTTGGTGAAGGAAAAATTGCGGGTTAAGAAAACATTGTGAATAGAGTCTTACATATAACATCATATTCAACATATGATATGATAATATATCCAAATAGAAAACAATAAATTGAAGAACAGCACTTTTAAAAACAAAATTTAAAATGAAATTTTAAAAATTTGGAACCTTTGTCCTGCAGCTGTGATCACACTTCTATTGAATCTCAAATTATGTTTACCGTTTCTCCAAAACGTTTGACACCGCGTTACTATCTTTATTTTAAAGAAAACAGCTGTTAAATATAAAGAACGAGCTTGAAAACATAAATTAAGTGACCTTATACAAAACTCCACATCTATTGAAAATTTGTATCAAGGTTTTTTGGAAATGCATATTTTAGTTTTAAAAAAACGTAAACGATCTTTACATCAAATTTGTAAACGATATAATACTTAAAAAACAGCTTGGAAAAAGTGCGATAAATGGTACAAAGAAGCTTTAAGATTTTATTAAAATAAAATTGAAAAAAGATACAATTAAAAGAGGAGACATTAACAGCTTTTATAGAGAATCACGACAGTAAATTCAATGTACACAAAGGTCTTGAGAAGAATTGAAAATAATTTGTTTACAACAAAAATTGAAAATAAAAATGAGGAAGAAAAAAAATTGCACAACCAGCTGTCTTTTAAAAAAATGTTTTATGTTTATGTTATTTTTGTGTGTTATAATTGTTTTGTTTTTTTGTTAACCAACGTCATATACAAATTATTTTAAATCTGCTCGAGACCTTTGTGTACCTGAAACTAACTGTCGTGATTCTTCATAAATATGCAAACAAAAAATTATCCTCAAAAAATTTTGAAATAAGTGGTCTTAAAACAGAAAACGGTTCAATTACAAATGACGCTGTTTGAAAATGTAATATATTTAATAAGTGCTTTAGCAGTGTTTTTACGATTGACAATAATATTATGCCTGACTTTCCAAAAAAAGAATTAATGATAATGAAGGCATTTTTCCGTTGAATTTCCTGTAGCCTTAGTGGAAAAAACAGTTGCGAAATTTTCCTGCAAAAAATCTCATACTCCGGATGGAATTCCATCAGTTTATTTTAAAAATGTAGCTTTTTAAATTTGTTGCCCCTTAGCAAAAATTTTTGAAATGTCTATGCAATATAGTGTCATACCTTCTTGGTAGAAAAAAGCACTTGTTGTACCGGTTTTTAAAAAAAAGAGCGTCGTTTCTTAAAGAAAATTATTGTCCTATATCCCTAACTTGTTATGTTGCAAAATTATGGAGAGTATTGTTTGTGATGCACTAAGTAAATACTTACTTGATAAAAAATTAATAAGCCGCAGCAGTATGGATTTTTAAAACGGAAATCTGTAGGATTGCAACTACTTAGCACTTTTTCTGACTGGGTTGAAGCTTTTGACAATAAAAATTTAGTTGACACGATGTATATTGATTTTGCTAAAGCGTTCGACTCAGTAAGTCACCAAAAAAGCCGAATGCCCTTGGAATAGGCTATGAACTTCATGCTTGGATTTCTACCTTTCTTTTAAATCGAACCCAAAAAGTAATCTCAAATGATACTTCTACTGTAGATAATTGTATATATATATATATCTTCAGCCGCAGTAGACGTCTCTAGCGGGGTCCCGCAGGGAAGTGTGCTCGGCCCTTTGCTTTTTCTTCTATATGTTAATGAATTGCCCAACTGCATATCCCAGAAATCAAAAATTATGTTGTTTGCCAATGATGCCAAAATTTATAGTATTTTAAACGAAAACACTACCCCACAGGACTTTTAAGAAAATCTTAATAGTTTTTGCATTGGGCAAATAATTGGTAACTTACTATTGCTTTTAAAAAGTGCGCTATGTTATACTTAGGATTAAAAAATTTAAATTACCCATATAGTTTAAATGGTAAGATAGTTGAGCAGTCAAATATTATTAAAGATTTAGGCGTACTTGTTGCATCATATATGAAATTTTTACAGCACTGCTCCTCTATTGCAGCTAAAGCACACAAAAGAATTGCAGTTTTTTTTTTAATTTTGAACTTGTAATATAATGTAATAATCGACTGCTGTGTGCTTATAAATCATTCATACATCCTTTTTTAGAGTTCGAAACATATCCCAGGAATCCTTATCTTAAAAAAGACCTAGAATGCCTAGAAAAAATCCAAAAGTCATATACGAGAAAATTATATAAGCAATGTGTTTTTCTTTATGTAAGCTATGAAACTCGTCTAATTGAATTAAATTCACAACCTCTTGAAAGTAGACGCACAGCAAATGACTTATTCCTCTGTTACAAGCTAATAAATAACCCTGTTGATGTTGATCTTAGTAAATTTCTTTCAATTGATAAAACATCTAAAACCCGCTCAAACAGCTTAAAATTAAATAAGAAAATATTAATTTAGATCTAACCAAAAACTTTTTTACAAATCGTATTATAAACGTTTGGAATAAACTCCCAGCTGAAATTGTTTTTGCTCCCTCACTCGGTAGTTTTAGATCAAAGCGTTTATCATTTTCGCTTTAAATTTTAAAAAAATGTTTGAAACCCCTAAAAAAATTCTTTATTTTAAATTTTCTTAGTGAAAAAAATTTTCTTTTTGTGTATCAAATCTATAACATTTATATTACTGTATTATGAAAATATTCTATTTTTTCATACTAAAAATATTGTTGCATCTATTAGTGTTATATGGCGTTACCTTTGCAACAATAAACTAATACATTACATTATTATATAAGTTACTACTTAAAACACACTGTTTCCAGTTAAAAAATAACTAGACGAATTTTATGAGAATGAAAAAAGCGTGGTGATAAAGTAACCACTTGTTTTTCAAAAAAATATCACGTGAAGAGAAACACCTGACGCAAATTAAAAATAATTTGTTACATTATTCCTAAAAACTTTTTTTATTATTTTTATTCTCTTACGTTCATTTTTCAATTCTTTTAGACGGCAAGCCCTTAATTTCAGCCTAAAAAACTTTAGCTTTATTTTTTTTATATTATTAAAGTTAAGCATATATTTAAATATTTTTTGATGTTTTCTTATTTTTTGTTAATTTTGTATTTAATTTAAGCTCATCTACATAATTTAACATATGTATGCGATTCGTAAGAAGGAAAAAAAGTTCTTTTAACCTTTAGTTTCTTAAATTGACTTGATCTTGTTTTAAAACAATTTTACTCACATGTATTTGAATTTTCAATTGATATTGGCCAAATATTGCAAATTATTTTTTTAGGTAGTGAAAATTTTTTTTTAAAAAAGCACAATTTTTACATTCTTCTATCTCCAATTGGAGATAATGTTAGAACTTTGCTGCGAATCTACTATTTCCTGTCTCCAAATTGAGATAGAAGATTGAAGATAGTAAATAGCAGTTTGAACGCTATGCTATATCTTTTATCCTCTATTTTCTTTTGGACATAGAAGATAGGAGATAGTGAGCCCAGTGTGAACCGGCTCTTAAGGCTCTTAATAGGGCCATTGAATATTTTAATTAAAGCTCCCCTAAAATTATAAGTAATGAGGGCTGAACTAAGATGCGGTATAATTAGGATGCGCCTTAGTTACGGTAATAAAATGTGGGATCAGTATAAAAAGTCTTACATTTTTTTGCAACTAAAAATTTCTTGTATATCTGCATATCTCTTAAATCATTGAATTTTAATGCTAAATATTAAATCTACACCAAATTTCATTTAACTATAAACACATCGTAGTTAAACCGCTCATCTTTTCATTTAACATGTAAGTATAGCCGCCATCCAGCGCGTTAATTTTAAAAACTAATTTTAAATACTACAAAACCGCACATCGCCGTTTAACTACAGTAAATATCGTGCTGGGTGCCGGATATACTTACATGATGAGCAGTTTAACTACGATGTGTCAATACAATGTGTAATTTGTTAATACTAGTTTTTATTGTATTTAGAAATACATGATTACACATGCACTACGGCACCGCAAGCGTGTTTTGATTCATTTTCGCCAAAACCAAATTTTAGAGCAGCCTTTCATGGTTACAATCTCTTAAAAGGAAATCCGTTCCCAGGATTATTGGGAAACAGTGACCCGCGGGATCCAGGTAATTAAGAATATGTATTGTTTTTTTTTGTAAAAAGTAAGTACTCGTTTTCTATTGCCATTTATAAAAAAAATGTTTTCATCATGTTTTCATTAATGTTTTCAACATATAAATAATAAAAAAACTGTCAAATAATTCATTCAGGGCTGGTATTTCTAAAAGTTATTTCATGATAATTTTTTTATATGCTTTAGAATGCGATAGGAAAATCAATTTTATCCAGGGGTCCTATGCTGAAGGTTCAATTTGACTTAGAGTTAATCTAAGATTAGCGATTGTGGACACACAGAAAACATACTAGTAGTATCAATTAGATAATCTAGTTTAACAAATTAAATATGAGATTAGGTTTAGTCTCAGATTAAATCGTAACTTGAGATTAAATTGTTAATATATGCAAATTTTTAAACGACATCTGGAGGTGGGTTAAAAATCTGCCGGTTTTTACCCTCTAATCTTGTATTAGTGATAATTTAATCTGAGATTAAGTCAATTAACTCCGTTAATCTAGATTTTTCAATCAATACTGTTAGTATGCTTACTGTGTATCGACAATTGCTATCTCAAATTGAATTTAAGTCCAAATAAACCTTTAGCATACCACCCCAGGGGTCTTATGCTGAAGGTTTAATCTGGCTTTAAATTAATTTGAAATGAGCGATTGTTGACACACAGAAGTATCAATTAGATAATCTAGTTTAACCAATTTAATCTGAGATTAAATTTAATCTCAGACTAAATCGTCACTAACTTGAGATTAGATTGTTAATATATGCAAAGTTTTAAACCACCTCTGGAGGTGGATTAAAGATTTGTGGGTTTTTTCCGCTAGTCCCAGATTAATGACGATTTCATCTAAAATTAAGTTTATTAACTCCATTAACCTAGATTATTCAATCAATACTGTTATGTTAGTATGTTTACTGTTTGTTGACAATCGCTCAACTTAGATTAATTTTAAGTTGGATGAAACCTTTAGCATATCACCCCAGGTTAAAAACAGGGTAAATTTTTTCATTGTTTTAAGGTTAAGAATTTATCCAACTCCAGGGGTGGTATGCTGAAGGTTTAATCTGACTTAAAGTTAATCTAAAATTAGGGAATGTCGACACACAGTAAACATACTAACAGTATTGATTGAATAATCTTGGTTAACGGAGTTAATAGACTTAATCATGATGAACCAACCGTGATTGTCTGTTGTTCCAAGAAGTAAACTAAAATGGAATTTTGATAAAATTTTGAGTAAAACACATACACCTACACATACATACAGTGTCAGTTGAAAGCATGGCAAACAATGAATTTAGCAGAGCTTTTTAAGTTTTAAAACAAGTTCAATTTTTGGGTTTTGCCGTAAACTTTTTAGAGTTTTTTAATGTATTAAAGAAAAAGAAGTTTCAGAAGTTACTGTCCCCAAAACATGCTTTAAAATTCCGATGCTTGAACAAACAAAGTTTACTTTTTTTGCCTTAAAAAACTTTGAAAATGGATTAGAAAGTTTTTGTACACTTTTATAGTGTTTTTCAATTAATACGCAAATTTTTTTTGGTTTTTTTGGTTTTTTTTTTTTTTTTTTTTGGGATTGCCCATTACGTTTTATTTATCATGAATATTCCTCACAAATCGTTGAAACATATTTTATTACTTTAAATTTTAAAAAATCGTTCAAAACTTAAATTAACTAAAAAATATTATCTTTAAAAAGCACTGATATTACTTTTAAATCACGACCATTCTTGATTTTACGAAAAGCTGCGAGTAGTGATAAAAGTAGTACTAGTACTAGTTAGTGTTAAATAATTTAAGTTTTGAACGATTTTTTAAAATTTAAAGTAATAAAATATGTTTGCATATTAATTAAGAAACACTATAAAAGTGTTACAAAAACCTTTTTAATTCATTTTTAAAGTTTTTTAAGGCAAAACAAAGTAAACTTTGTTTGTTTAAGAGTTTTGAACGATTTTTTCAAATTTAAAGTAATAAAATATGTTTGCGTATTAATTGAGAAACACTATAAAAGTGTTACAAAAACCTTTTTAATCCATTTTTAAAGTTTTTTAAGGCAAAAAAAGTAAACTTTGTATGTTCAAGCATCGGAATTTTGTTAGGCTAGATAAGCAAACTAGTACTAGACTAGGAATAGATAATTTTGATTTTCGCCAGACTAGACTAGACTAGATAAATTTCCAGGACTAGATAACTAACTAGTCTAGTCCAAATAACATGCAAATTTTTGACATAAATCACTAATTAACATATTTGATTAGGCTTGATTTATTCTCTTGCCAAACCTATGCTGCAACCAACTAAAATATATTTTTGTCTTTTTTATTTATCTTTTTTATTTGTCTTTTTTATTTTTGTCTTTTATTTTTATTTTTTTTTTATTTGTCTTTTTTATTTTTGTCTTTTTTATTTTATTTTTAAAGGATTGATAACTGTGATAAAATTTTTAAAATATATGAACTGGTCACGAAAATTTTAAAAGTTTTATGCATTGTTTTAAAAGTTATTTTATTTTTAGTGTGTAGTGTAACTTGGCATTTTTAGTGTGTAGTTTGAAATCTTGACTATCAGTTAAAGTTTTTAACGTAGCCTTGTTAATCAATAATTCTTTTAGATTCTCATGCTTGTTTTATTACTCATTTAGGAATGCATCAGAACATCACTAGAACAATTTTTTTGCTAAATTAAAAGACCATACTCTCTTGATGAATGAAAACACGTTATATTAAGCTTGGTTAGTAATCCGATTTTAAATCTATAAAATCTAAATAGGTGGTTCTAAGTAAGTCTAATACTAAGT
This sequence comes from Microlaimidae sp. YZB2_3, assembly GCA_030248175.1. Classification (NCBI taxonomy): domain Eukaryota; kingdom Metazoa; phylum Nematoda; class Chromadorea; order Desmodorida; family Microlaimidae; species Microlaimidae sp. YZB2_3. The sequence continues at coordinate 27,316 of JASAMX010024110.1, read as the reverse complement.
CTATAGGAAGGCGAGGATCTGTTCCAAATGCTAAAAAATAGGGTTATCTTGTAATCCTGCGTGTAGGCTTCTAGGTAAAGCAAATGTGATGTAAGGCAATATTTGATCCCAATCAGTGTGATTACTATTTACATAATGACTTAATGCTTTTGACATAGAAGAGTGTGTGCATTCTACACGTCCGTTTGACCAAGGGCTATAAGGAGTAATAAAGACCTTTTTGTTTCTAATAATCGACAATTTTTTTTAAACAATGCTATGGTATTAAGTACCGTTATCCGTTATTAGTACTTCTGGTATTCCGAACACACAAAAAATTTTTTTAATAAATAATTTGGCTGTCGTACAAGTTATTATTTTTTTAACCGGGAAAAATTCAACCCGAATAGTAGCGTGAAATACAAAACTAACTACATATTTATTTCCTTCTTCCGTTAATGCAAAAGGACCCACCATGTCACTACTCCAAATTTGCCATTTTGCAGGGTAACTGCGTAATGTTAAAGGTTTTTGTACCTTTGGAATAGCATTTTTCTTAGTCTCACAACTCTCACAGTTTTGTATATGATTTTTAACATTGTCTTGAAGAGTTTGCCACCAATAGTTCTCAAGTATCCTATGAGTTGTACAAAATTCACCTTGATGACCTGCTAAGTGATCATTAAATGTAAATTTTTATTAATGGCCCCACCGCTTTTTGGGGTATTACAAGTTGATATCGGATTCTCCCATGTTTATTGTGTGACAATCAGTACAATCATTTGTTAATAATTTTATAACTGGCTGAAAGCCTTATAATTCAGTAAGTTTCTTTTTGTTTTGGCTACTTTTGCCGTTTTCTAGAAAATCTATAATGTTACTAAATCTTTTGTCCTGTTATTGCTGTAAACGAATATTGTCTAAATTTCTTAAATCTGATTCATCAGGCCCTAATAAACAAAATGGTAATATTTCTGAGATTTCTAAGGTTTCAAAATCTTTTGAATATTGACTGTTTGGGGGTAGCCTACTACAAGCATCTGCTAATTGAGAGGAACCTTTACAGTATTGTATGGACACATCTAATTACCTAATTATCTAATCGTCCATTACCGCTAATTTCCATCTAGCCATTTTATTTTTTAAATTTGGATTACTGGTTAAATATAAAAGTGGTTGATGATCCGAATATATGGTAGTTTTTTGACCATAAATAAATTTTCTAAATTGTTTTAATGCATAAATCAAGGCTAAACACTCTTTTTCCCAAGTAAGCGATAGCCGTTCGGTTTTAGTTAACACTCTAGAAGCATATTGGACTGGCAAATCTTGCCCTTCCTTATTTCTTTGACATAAAATAGCCCCTATGCTCATATCACAAGCATCGCAATATATAAAATAAGGCTTTTCTGGATTAGCTATTTGTAAAATAGGTTCTTTTGTGAATTCCATTTTAAGTTTTTCAAATGCATGTTGAGGAGCAGAAGTCCATTCAAAAGATATATTTTCCTTGAAAGTGCGCATAATGGTTTGGATAATCCAGCGCAATCTCTAATATATGTATGATAAAAATTAACAAAACCAAAAAATGCTTTAACTTTCGTTACATTTTGTGGAGCTCTCATCTCTTGTATAGCCTTAATATTTTCCGGATCCATTTGTAAATTACCGGCAGATATTATATGTCCCAAAAACTTAACTGGTTTTTTTTGTGCAAAACAACATTTTTTTAGAATAATTTTCAAACCGTGATTTTCTAAAAGATTCATTACTATTTCTAAATTTTTCATATCCTTCCTAAAATCCCCTTTACTGTAAACTAAAATATCATCCAAAAACAACTAGCAACATCGTCTTGAAATCTTGACAAAACTATAGACATAAGTCTACTGTAACTTGCAGGTGCATTAGTTAAACCAAATGCGAAGCGCTTAAATTGAAATTGTCCAAATTCGCAATTAAAATCAGTTATAGGTCTACTTTTTTCATCTTAAGCCATTTGCCAGTAGGCATTATTAATATCTAAAGTAGTGAACAAATTGGCGTCCGTTAAATGAGCAGTAATGTCGGAAAGTCTTGGCAGAGGGAAAGTATTGCGTTGGGTAATTGCATAAGATTGAGCGAAAATGCTCACACCAACGTAAATCTTTTGTCTTTTTTACTTTTAACACACTGGGACTTTCCCAAGGACTAATACTGGGTTCCACTACATCTACTTGTATCATTCGATTTCATTCTTTTTCAACTTCCGTTCTTATTTTATAGGGTTTTTGCTAATAGCATTTGCATGTTTATATAGGGTTCTAATTAATTCCTTACGTTTATTTTCCGATAGCTGAGATTTTGAAAGGTCTAACTGTTTGGATATCCAATAATTAGAAATATTTGACTCAAATGTAGCTTTTTCGGATTTTGAAAAATCTTTAATTCTGGGTTTTAAAGTCTCTACTTGTTTATTTTCACGCAAAGGAACATTTTATGTAATACTATTTAAAGGAGTATGACTTAAATTGTTTTTTACAAGTTTTAAAATATTCCCCTCTGGGATTTCTGTTAATTTACCTATTGCAGCAACCTGGGGCAATTTTCTATCCTCTTGAAAAGCCTCACAAAACTTTATTGGGAATCTTAACTAGTTTTTATCAGGGGGAACTAATGCGGCGGCTGCTAACAAATTTCACTTATCAAGCTTCTCATATTGTGGTTCAAATAAAAATGAATGCCCTATTTTCGCCCTAGGTAATGTTTCTTCTGTTTTGCATAAAAGCATTATTTGACAGCGCGAAGGTATAACAGACCATTTTAAAACGTATACTGGATAAGGTCGTTCGTTATTTACCTGGTCTTTATCAATAAACGACATGGGACCGCTCCATTTGGTTTCTAAATAATCATAGTTTATTTTACTTAACTGAAATAATTTTTGCACATCGGTCCCTATTATAAGATCGTAATTCATAATGGGATGAAGCAGTACATGTATTGTCGCTTCTAACCAAATGGTTTCCTAAAGCTAATTCTACTTCAACCAAACCTAAAGTATTAAAAGTTTGACCTGCTGCTGACATAATTGATGAACTTATACTCGGTTGTAATATTGCAGAACTAACTTCCTGAAATTTTTCAAAATGAATTAATGTAAGACAAGCTCCTGTGTCACATAAGGCAGCAATGTTTTTCCCATCAATCTTAGCTTCGATTAATAATTCAACTTCATATTTGGTTCTAATTTTTTGGGATTCTTGTAACACATTAAATGGAAGGCTACGTTTTGTATTATGAAATAAATCCGTTAGCTCTATTGTAGGATTGTTATTTTCGAATAAGTTGACGGTGTATACTTTAGCTACCTCTACTATTTCCTCTTTGCTACACTTTTCGTAAAAACTGGTTAGTGGTAAATCATTAGGGATACTTTCTTCTTCTAATTTTGCATTTAATATTTGTTCCTGCGTTAGCACACAAGAAAACCTTATTCCGTGCCATGTTTTAAAATTGTTTACTTTTTCTACCTTATAATGTCCCGGTCTGCATACTACACATACCCATTCACCCTTGTATATCTTTTTATATGGAGGTGAGCTTTGTGTTTGGGGTACGCTTATTGGTTTCCCACAATATATCTCATTTCCTAGCGCTGGGCTATAAGCAATCCAAAACGCGTTTTCCCCCATTGAAAATATTGTTATTCCCGCAAAAACCTTAAATTCTAAAATATATGGATTATCTAAATACACAAGTGCGCCATGTTTTTCTACATCATAGTACGGTGATAAAAAATTGTCGGGAATTAAAATGTCGTGTAAAGAATACTGGACTTTATCTTTGGTTGAAAGTTGTTGCATAATTTTTTCCCTTTCCAATAAAAAATGTCGTACAACTCTAAAGGATCATTTTTATCTAAACTTTCTTTTCAAGATGGTTTATAAATACTTTTAAGCTTAAACCATTGTTTTTAAGCATATTATTGCTTTCAAACTTTCGGTAATGTTCAAAACGCTTATTCTGACAGTAAATTTTTTCTACAACAGGACTCCATAAGTATATTTCGTTAAAATCTGTTTGAAACAATATTGCGCAAGTTGTAAACTCTTCAATTGACTCACTAGAAACAAGTGTTAGCGGGTTAGGAATAAGTTTTTTAATTGATAAATTCTCAGGTTAGGTAACTACTATATCTTTTTTTGATGAAAAATCATATTTTGGCGAAGGAGTGGCTAGGGGTCTAACTTCGCCGCTACCCGCAACTTCATCATAATTATGCAAGTTAGGTTTTGATAAACATTTTTTTGGTAATAAAATAGCTAATTTGGATGAATTAAGGGATTTTGATGCTTTTAAACCTTTTCCACATTCTTTAATATCTTTTACTAGGCCTTGAGAATTATTTTTTAAAGATTTTAACTGATTCATATTACTTTGCGTATCCTCATAACTAATATTTAAGCTAACATTAGGTGAAGTTATTGTTTCCAAATTTTTGTTAAATATCGATTCTGCAGAAGAAATTTTGGCTAAATCATTATCATCGGATTCTAACAGACTTTTGGAAGCACCTTTTCCTAGTTGTTTTAATTCATTATTTACATTCGGCTTTGTATTATAGGAGCTAAGATAATTTTATAATGTAAATGTTCTAAGGTTCTTTTGCGCCTAAATGACGGGTTTCTAGGAAGTTTTTTCCTGTCAACCGTCCCTTCTGTTATTGAAAAAGGTTGCGTTTGGGTTAGGGTATGACTCTCCTTTGCGGTGTTATCAACCGCGGCAGTTGGTTGAACTTCTATTATTCCCCCGGGATTAAATTGAGGTACGGGTGTACGAGTCTTGCAAAAGAGGTTTTGGCCAATTTCCTTTCCCAATTCCCTGTCAATATTGTGTGGAGAGCCTCGATTCATTGAAGAAGGACATTGTCCAGCTCAAAACAGATATGGCCGCTCTAAAAACGGGGTATGCGGTTTGTAAGGTGGAATCCGATCTTAGCACTGACAGCAAGGGCCAGTTAGTCTCAGAGGGCGAGGAGGAATTTATTCCAGTTTGCAGTCGTTGTTGTTGGTGCCACTCCAAGCGCGTTTTTGGCTCTTTCACATTACCTGAAGGCTTAAAAAATATTTTTAGGCCTATCATCCAAGAAGAGCTGGAACGGGAAAAAAGCAAAAAGTTCATTATCGTGAAGGGCCTAGCTGAATTGTCTGACATTCCAGACAGTCAGCAGGCCTCCTACCTCCTCATGGCCTGTTTTGAATGATCCGGTGATCAACCACTGGTCCTTCAAGAAGTTTTTTGCTTTGGAAAAGAATCAATAGGGCATCCTCGTTTCCTCAAATTAAGATTTGACAGATCATCAGAAGCTTTACTTGTTCTCAACAAGTGCAAAGTTCTTAAGACAAATGGTCGATTTTCTAGTGTGTATTTGCGTCCAAGTTACACTTTTAGAGAGCGTGGCGTTATACAAAATTTGTAAAAAAGGCTTGACGCTTTAACTGAAAAAAACAGATTTACTTTTTTTGTAAAGCGTCAAGGTTTATCTCCTGACGACTGGGAAGTAGTCCCTTCCTCCCACAAGCCGGAAATAAACCTATCTGGACCCCCAAGAGTCTCAACTCCTAGTCAAAGTTCCCCATAGGACACCGTTGCAAAGGTCAAGGGTAGTGCATTTAATTTCCGCACTTTTTTGTTTTTCCAATGTAACTTTTCACTGTATGGCCCGATTTTCATGTTTGATTGCTCATTTTAAAGCTTTTACAATACTGCGTTGCGTCACAAAAGTTTCACTGTACGAAAGTGTTTTTTTTACTTAATTAAATCAGTTTTTAAAAAAATGGAAAATTGCCGAAATTAAATATGTGCATTTAATTTCGGCACTTTACAAACAATCGATTGTTTCTCAGTGAAAAAATCATCATTTTCAAAAATTTAAAAGCCTATCATTATCTTCAGACAGTTTTCTTTAATTTAAGCTTCTACTTGTTGTTCAACGTGTAACTGGCAAAAAGTTACAGCTAAAATGCCAAATGGTATCATAATGAGCAAAATTTAGGAAAAAAGTGCATTTAATTTCGGCACTTTTTAAAAGGACCCTCTTAATCGAGTTTAAGTTCAGTGCTATGACCCCTACACATTTCAATGTTGTCTTTTAACTATTTACAACTACAATTTAACACCCGGCCACTTAATTCAATCCGTTTTTACCCACAGCATATGAGTGCCGAAATTACACTATTTTATTTTATAACAATTGCTCACCACAGACGCAACGTAGAACCACGGGGACTAAAAATTTGGAAAACAGACTAAATTTTACCAGGACAGTTTAATTTTTAAACGAATTTATTGCGTAATCATGAAATGCCCATGTTCTAAAAACGAGTAACAAATTAATTTTTTATAAATCACATAATTTCACATGAAAATATCATATCATAACAAATAAAAAGCTCAAGACAGTCATCTACTTATAATTAGATGACTCTCATTTGAGCTATCAAACGTCGTATTTTGTCCAGGATTACCAAAGATATAGTTCAAAATCAAAAATGCCCAATAGTGTTTAAACAATTAGTTTTATCACTAGCTACTCCATTATCCTCTGTTTTTTAAAGTTTATTTTAGAACTCATAAATTGCCATTGACTTGGCTTTTAGTTGAAGTTATACCAATTTCAAAAAAGGGTGCTTAAGCGACGCTAACAATTATAGGCCCATTTCTCTTACCTGTATTGCGTGCAAGGAGCGTTTCTGATCAAATTCTTTCTTATTTACGAAAATTAAATCTTATTACAAAGGATCAGCATGGGTTTTTGGGAAAACAGTCAACTTGTTCCTTGCTTTTAGAATCTTTCAATAATTGGTCAAATGCGCTTAAAATAGTTTAATAATTGACACCGTTTTTATTGAGTTCGGCCTTTGATTTGGTTTGTCACATACTTAAACTACTTAAAAACTACTACTTAAAAAAACTACTTAAAAACTTGCAAGCTTACGGTCTAACCCGTGATGTATTAAAATGGATAGCTGTATTTTTACAAACTGTCACAAACTACTTAAAAACTTGCAAGCTTACGGTCTAACCGGTGATGTATTAAAATGGATAGCTGTATTTTTGCACAACCACCAACAACGCTTAATTATAGGTAACTATAATTCTGCGTTTAAAAATGTCACCTCCCAAATTTTCAAAGCTCCGTGCTAGGGCCTTTCTTGTTTTTACTATTCATAAATGATTTAACTGATGAAATAAAAAACGTGTCTTGCAAATTGTTCGCAAAGAACGTTAAGCTTTTTCAGGTACCAAATGAAAATAACCTTTTACTCTAAAATGATTTACACAATTTAGAGCTATGGGCGCAAAAATGCGCTTCACATTGCTGAAAACAAGTGTTGTGTCATCTTTATGGGTGATAACAATCCTAAAATTCCTTTAAGTATAAAAAATAATGAACTAACTGTAAAAAAGAAAGCTAGGGACTTAAGCATATTTGTTATTTCTAAGCTAAGGCCAAGTGTAAAATGCAATGTAACTGCTATAAAAGTTCCTTGATAATTAATAATGTGTTGGATGTTTGCCGCCAAATCTGCCAACAAACTGCCGCCAAATAGCCGCCAAACCGCCACCATTTAAAAACTAAGGTATTAACTCAGTTATATGTAATTAAATAATGTTAATCTTATATTTACATCTTTAAACAATTTTTTATAGTACAAAAAACTGTTAATCTTTTTTTAATTCTACAAAAAAATTGAAAACAAAACCGAGTTGTTTCTCTTCATGGAGATCTCCTTTTTAGAAATTAGCTGAGCAGACTATAGCCTATTGCGCCACGGGGCATAGCTATCAATATAAAAGCAGTTACCAATTTTTAGCACGCACCGCGCAAACTTTTCAGCGCACAATATAGGCTAACTCGGTTTTACTTAACTTTTTTTCTAGGTTAAGCCTATGCGTTCCTAAGCCTAAGTGAAGGCTTAAAAACAACATAAACTTTAACAAATAGATGCACAAAGAAAGTTTAGGTTGTTTTTTAGGCTTTGCTTAGGCTTAGTAACGCCTGCTTAACCGTAAAAAAAGTCGAGGTAACCTAAGTTTATATTAATCACACACATTTGTAAATTTTAAAGTTAGAAAAATAAACAATAAATTAGTTAAAACCGTCTTATTATAATTTTTTTTTTACTTTTATGACTTAGTTCCTAAATGGCCGCAGTTTGGCGGCGGTTTGGCGGCAGTTTGGCGGCAGATGTGGTGGCGCACATCCAACACAGTAATTATTATGCTTTTTCACTGTTTTCAAACTAAAAGATTTGATTCCTTTTTTAACCGCGATTAAAGCTTTTGCTAGACTATATTAGAACACTGTAGCCAAGTTTGATCCCCCTATTTGCTTAAAGACATTGATACAATCAAACAAGTTTAGCACTTTTTTACGCGAAGAGTATTCCAAAGATGTGGTCTTCCTCAGGAGTTTAGGTACAAACAAAGATTAAAACTTCTTATTTATAATAACCACTGGAAGAGCGTAGAATTAAATTTGATTTAGTAATGTGTTATAATATTATCAACCACAATTAGGGGCAGCATCAGGCACAATTAGGCACAACCACAACCACGACTGGGGCAGAATTATTACTGATGCCGGGGCCAGGGCCGGGGCCGGGGTAGGGAAACTTTGATTTGACGGGGCTGGGGCTAGGGGAGAAAATTTTGCCAGGCCGGGTCAGGCTTCAAAAATTCTAATTTTTTTACTGTAAATTATTTGTTTTAGGTATTTAATAGTCACATTTTAGAATTTAAACACTTCTGTAAGTAGAAAAACTGAAAGTTTTTTTTAAGCAGAACAAAAATTATTTCAATATTTTGATTTTTTTAAACCTTAAATTATTATTTTATTTAGTATACACTACTGTTGTAAAAATAATGATTTTTGATTATTTTTAGAAAAAGTAAAAGTAATTTTAAAAAAAAATTAATTTAAGTAAAATAAGAGGAAAAATAACTTGTAATATTTTAATTTAAGTAAAGTAAAAATAAAAGTAATGGTCAAAATTTTATTTAAGTAAAGTAGAAGTAAGACGTATTTTTTAAGTGAAAACAAGAGTAAAATCATAAAAGTAATTGTGCAACGGAGCAAAACGTCGATTTTTCGAGCCCCAAAGCTCCGTTCCAAAGTGTTTTACTATTTTTATGCATAATTTTTTATTTTAAGAGCCGCATTCTCTATGGATTCAAAACCGCTATTCCAAGCTGTCAGACCGATAGTCTTAGGTTTTGTTCAAATTAATATATGTGATATTTTAGATGTTCTGAATGACAATGACAGCATTTTTTACCTTAATTTAATAAACCCGTGTGTCTGTGTTACCTAGTGATCGACCGGGGAAGAATTTTTGCTGATGCCGGGGCCGGGGCCGGGGCCGGGGCCGGGGCCGGGGTAGAGGAATTTGGATTTGCCAGGGCCGGGGTCGGGGCCGGGGTAGAAAATTTTGCCCCGGCCGGGGCCGGGACCGGGGCCGGGGCAGGCAAAAAATTCAGCAGAAGTTGAAATTTTGGTCATTTTTTCAAATAAAAATCAACATTTTTACTGTTAATTATTTGGTTTATGTAATGAATAGTCACATTTTAGAATTTAAGTACCTTGTGAGTAAAAAACTTATTTTTTATTACACAAAAGTTTTTTTTTCTAAGCAGAACAAAATTTTTATTTATATATTTTAATTTTTCTAATCCTAAATTATTATTTTATTTACATAATATATGTACATTTTCACGTAATTATTAGCAGTATATTCTTGTTTAAAACAATATTATACTTAATCGCAAACCATTTATGTTACTTTTAAAAAATAATTTACAAATAGAGCAAACCATTTATGTTACTTTTAAAGAATGCTTTACAAATATGTAGAGGAAGAGTTAAAATACTTACAAGGAGCATGTTTTGATCAGTAAAGCAAAACGTGGTAAAGAAACTAAAATCAAAACTGGGTACAAGTAACAAAAATATTTCACAATAACAAAATCTCTTCATATTAAAATATTTTTAATTAAATATGTTTTAAATATGTCTTGCTTGAATGTTATTTTAAAAAAGAACTTTTACTCGAATTTCATTTACACACCACTATTCAACATTTTTTAGTTTAAACATATAAAAAGGGTTAAAACGCACCTTTTTATTTTAAAAAATTAGAGCATTTTTAAAATTTTATTGTCAATTTTGGTAAATTAAAAAAACACTCTTTTTAAGTTGTAAAAAGTAAAATATTATATTGCGAGTAAATGAGACTATTCGCTTTCTAGCTGTTTTAAGTTGATTGTTTTAATGATTTTAATCAAATTATTTAATTTTAGCCAAAAATTATAAAATTAACGTCACGTAAACTTTTTCAATGTAATTATTTTCGTGATTTTGCAATACTTTTTATAATTTTTCGAGATTTATCAAAAACATAATATAACCCAAAAAAATTGTGTATTATACACTAGGTTTTTGAATAAAATTATGGAAGAAAAAAAAAAGAACATTTTAAACGTTCGCGACTTTTTGTGCATATACCACTGATTTCTTACGAAGAGATTTTTTTGCAGTCAATAATTGTTTTTTCGTGTAGCGCATTTACTTGCAAAAGTGAAAGCAAATTTGCAATATGCACTGCAAAACGCTAACACTGTTAAAAATTGGTGCACACAAAAATAGCAGAAAATGGCGGGTTTTCAGTATTAAACTCGCACAAGAGTGCTAGTTTCAAGCAAAATTTTTTATTTAAAAATTAGTATTATTCTCTAGTGTAATTTCGGCACACATACTGCTGTAGGTAAAAACGGGTTGAATTAAGTGGTCGGGTGTTAAATTGTAATTGTAAATAGTTAAAAGACAACGTTGAAATGTGTATGGGTCATAGCACTGCACTTAAACTCGATTAAGAGGGTCCTTTTAAAAAGTGCCGAAATTAAATGTACTTTTTCCCAAAATTTTGCTCATTTTGATACCATTTGGCATTTTAGCTGTAACTTTTTGCCAGTTACACGTTGAACAACAAGTAGAAGCTTAAATTAAAGAAAATTGTCTGGAGATAATGATAGGCTTTTAAATTTTTGAAAATGATGATTTGACTGAGAAACAATCAATTGTTTGTAAAGTGCCGAAATTAAATGCACACATTTAATTTCGGCAATTTTCCATTTTTTAAAAAACTAATTTAATTAAGTAAAGAACTATTTTCGTACAGTGAAACTTTTGTGACGCAACGCAGTATCGTGATAGCTTCAAAATGAGCTATCAAACATACAATTCTGGCCATACAGTGAAAAGTTACATCGGAAAAACAAAAAAGTGCCGAAATTAAATGCACTACCCTATGTCCAGTTGTACAATAAACCGTTCTAATCAACTCACACATGATCGAATTTAAATATTCGAATTTAATCATCATTTTCTGCTAATTTTTTGCACAAAACGGTTTAGTAAAATAGTCTTAGAAAAAACGAGTTTTTTGGTGTACGAAATATATCTGTGCGAGAAAAATTTTATTGAGTGCACAGAAAATAGCTTGCGCGTGAAAACACAAGTGCAACATATCTTGCAAAATTTAGGTAAAAAATTCCCTGTCTGGCCGAAAATTCTCTTGTTTTATATATTTTTGATATTAGCAATGATATTAAAATAACTCCAATATATGTAAAATACGTCTTGTGATAATGGAGGCAAATAAAACCTAGCTGACCTTGATGATTTGCAGTATTGAATCGACTATTTAATTTTAAAATCATTTAAAACTTTCAGTAAAAACGGTTTTATATTTAAGATTAAATACCATATTTTAACAATTATTTATCAAATTACACAATTTGGAACAAAAATACATTTTTTTAAAGCGTGAAAGTTGACTAATTTATGTATATTTTTTGAAAAGCAGGAATTAAAAAAATTATGCGTTCCAATTCGTTTATTTAAAATTTTATAACCGCACAATTTTAATTGATCCGTTTACGTCTCTTATACAAACTTAATAGAGGTCAGCCAGATATAATTCAACCATAGATATCTACTGTCAAACTTTCATCTTGTAAATAAAATCTACAAACGGCTTTTAATACTCAAGATATCTTTAAATTTTTAGAATAAGGATTCGTGATTAAAATAAGGAATCTTTATAAAATAAAGAGGCTTTAGAAAATCTTAATATAGCATAATAAACAATAAATATCGTAATATTAAAACAATTAAATTAGCTCTGTAGATAAAATCTTGTATAATATTTGACTGTCAAAAATGTTTAGAAGCGCTTTAAAATTTGCATTCTTAGGGGTCCTTACCCCGGTTTGCCCCGGCTCATTTGACAGCTTTGCCGGGGCCGGGGCCGGGGCCGGGGCCCCGGTCGATCCCTAGTGTTACCCCCTTGAAGTTGGTGCCTTCGACTTTTTTGAGAATTTTTTTTGGAAAAAAATTGATATTTTGAATGACAATAAAAACCTACGGTAATTTGTTTTGTGGTTGAATTTAGTTTTTACCTATGTAAAATTGTTTGAATTTTTCAAAAATCAACATTATTTTGCAAAATTTTTAATTTTTTAATATAAAATTTAACAATTTTTCAAAAAAATTAAAATTTTAAAATTTTTTTATTTTGAAATTCAACTAGATTACCACTTCAAAACTTTCAGCCCGCGCTGCCCCTTTGTTATTATTTAACCCTAATGTAGTCCTTTCAACTGTAAAAAAATAGAGAAAAAAGAAGTACCTTTTTTGAGAACCAATCATTTAAGTACACAAAATTTTAGAAGCAAAAATAAACCATTGCAGAATTGGGATAATTTAGTCATGCATTTTAAGCCAAATACTCTGGTAATAATGCTAAAATTAACTATTTGTAAGTAAAAATATATAAACTTTTCAAGAATAAACTTTATTTTCAAAAATTTTCAACTTTTACAACTAAAATTTTACAATTTCTCAAAAAACGTAAATTTTAAAAAACTTTATTTTTTCTAAACTCAACCAGTTTACCGATTTAAAAACATGAAACCAAACTCATATTTTCACATTATTTAGCTGTCATACAGTCGATGTAATCAAAATAAAATTATCAAAATAAAATAACCCTTTTTTGTATATCAACCATTTGAATGTCTAAAATTTTAAGAACTAATATATAAAATTCTGCGATTGTGGTAATTTTAGTTATACATTTCAAACCAAATATTCTGTTATTAATGCTAAAATTAACTATTTGGAAGTAAAACTATATAAACTTTTTAAAAATAAACTTTATTTTCAAAAATTTTCAATATTTACAACAAAATTTTACAATTTTTCAAAAAAACGTAAATTTTAAAAATCTTTATATTTTCTAAACTCAACCAGTTTACCGATTGAAAAACATGAAACCAAACTCATATTTTCACACTATTTAGCTGTCATACAGCCCATTTAATCATAATAAAATTATGAAAATAAAATTACCCTTTTTTGTATATCAACCATTTGAATGTCTAAAATTTTAAAAACTAATGTATAAAATACTGCAATTGTTATAATTTAGTTATACATTTCAAACCAAATATTATGTTATTAATACTAAAATTAACTATTTATAAGTAAAAATATATAAAATTTTTAATAATAAACTTTATTTTCAAAAATTTTTAATTTTTACAACCAAAATTTTACAATTTTTCAAAAAAACGTAAATCTTAAAAATCTTTATTTTTAATAAACTCAACCAGTTTACCGATTTAGAAACACGAAACCAAACTCATATTTTCTCATTATTTAGCTGCTATACAGCCCATTTAATTATAATAAAATTATCAAAATAAAATTACTCTTTTTGCGTGGTAACAATTTGAATTTCTAAAATTTTAGGAACTAATATATAAAGTTCTGCAATTGTGATAATTTTAGTTATACATTTCAAACCAAATATTCCGTTATTAATGCTAAAATTAACTATGTATAAGTAAAAATATATAAACTTTTCAAAAATAAACTTTATTTTCAAAAATTTTTTATTTTTACAACAAAATTTTACAATTTTCCAAAAAAAAACATAAATCTTAAAAATCCTTATTTTTTTTCAAATTCAACCAGTTCACCGATTTATAAACATGAAACCAAACTCATATTTTTACATTATTTAGCTGTCATACAGTGCATTTAATCATAATAAAATTATCGAAATAAAATTACCCTTTTGTGTATATCAACCATTTAAATGTCTAAGATTTAAGGAACTAATATATAAAATTCTAAAATTGTGAAAACATGAGAACAGACAATGCAGCCTGCTATCATTCATCTCCAACGATTTTATCTTTGATTTTATCAAACGATTTGCCTAGTTTAGCTACTTCAGGAATTCAAATTTCAGATTGGACATTTAATGAACCACAGACAGGCAAGAGTCCATGTGACCGCCTGGCAGCGCACATTAAACGTAAGGTTAATATGCATATTGATGAAGGGAATGACGTTAAATCTGCGCAAGAATCTATTAAAACAGCATCATCTTATTGACAAGCTGTAAAAAGATTGTCCTTATATACTGGAGTAATAATTGATTGAGAGGTTGAAAGGTTTGGCGGCACGGTTTTATAGGAATTGGAAAACTTATACCACCACGTTATTGGCTAAATAAAGAAAACAAGCACAGATTTCACGTTTCTGAGTGGTACAATGAGAATATTTATAATTTAGAGCAAACAGATGCAACTTTGTGGAAAGCTATAAACCCAACTTCTCATAAAAACTCAGAAAAAGAAGGAGTTTTTGTTGACAATGATATTATTACATCACAAGAAGCAGGGACAAAAGGCATTTACTTTTGTCTAGTTGAAGATATTCCAGAATGTACAGGCAGTAAATAGCTATTTACAGCATTTGGAAATTGAAAAACATATTATAAAGCCCCAAGTAGAAACAATGCAAGACTATGCACTTTGAAACTATAAAGAAAATTTAGAAACATTTGAAATAAAGTCAATTTTCCAACCACTTCAATCTGTTTCTGAAAGTTTAGAAACTGAAAGCAATTAAGAAATACAGCAAAAATTAATCATGGAATTTGCTTTGTCAGAAAAAACCTTGTACCTCATTTACAGAGGAACAGAAAAGTTTTTTAATTGAAAAATTTAATCACGGCCAGGAAACAAGAGATAAATTTGACCCTACTGCAGTTGAAAAAGCAATGAAAATGAAGGTGAAACTTCCTGAAGGACAATACAGATTTAACAGCAAGGAATATCTAAGCAGCTCCCAAATAGCTTTATTTTTTAGCAAATACTATTAAAAAATTAAGTCAAGTGCAATTCCACAACCTACACAAAACAGAGAAAACGTTTTGGAAGAGTTGATTAATAATAAAGAATGCATTAGTCCAACTGAATACCTAGATGATATAATAATAATAACACAAGAAAATGAAATGTTGAAATGTTGATCAAATTGAAACCAATAATGACTATTAGTAGTAAATTAACAGACCTGTTCAGGGTCTGAAAATGCCCTCTTGGAATATTAGTGGCACAATTGCCCACAAATCAAAAAGTAATCAAAAAACTATGGCGCCATTTTTAACCTATTATAACGCCATTGCAAAATTTCTGCAGTTTTTAAGCTATTTCAAAGCTAATTAGACCTATTTCTACTTATTTTACGCTTTTTTTGTGTTTTATTGTCTTTTTTCCATTCTTTTTTCCATTCTTTTTTTTCTAATTTTTTTCCCTTTTTTCCCCGCTTGCCCTCCCTCCATTTTATTGTCCCCCTCCCCCTATTTAAAAAAAAGCCTCCTGTGTCCACCCCATTTTGGGATTACCTCCCTCAATAAAATCTCGGGGGGTGGGGGGTGCAGTGCACAGGTCTGGATTAAAACAAAAACAGTTAGTAATAATAGAAAATGCACTACAAATTGTGTTTTTAAATAGGTAAAATGAGTAAATGCAGTGTATGACAGGTAAATAATGTGAAAATATGAGTTTGGTTTCATGTTTCTAAATCGGTAAACTGGTTGAGTTTAGAAAAAATAAATATTTTTAAAATTTACGTTTTTTTTTTGAAAAATTGTAAAATTTTGGTTGTAAAAATTAAAAATTTTTGAAAATAAAGTTTATTTTTGAAAAGTTTATATATTTTTGCTTATAAATAGTTAATTTAAGCATTAATAAAAAAATATTTGGTTTGAAACGTATAACTAAAATTATCACAATTGCAGAATTTTTAATATTAGTTCCTAAAATTTTGGACATTTAAATGGTTGATATACAAAAAAGAGTAATTTTATTTTGATAATTTTATTATTATTAAATCGACTATATGAAGCTAAATAATGTGAAAATATGAGTTTGGTTTCATGGTTTTTAAATCGGTTAAGTTTAAGTTAAGTTAAACTGGTTAAGTTTAGAAAAAATAAAGATTTTTAAAATTTAAGTTTTTTGAAAAGTTGTAAAATTTTGGTTGTAAAAATTTAAAGTTTTTGAAAATAAAATTTATTTTTAAAAAGTTTATATATTTTTACTTTTAAATAGTTAATTTTAACATTATTAACAGAACATTTGGCTTAAAATCCATGACTAAATTATCCCGATTCTGCAATGGTTTATTTTTGCTTCTAATATTTTAGGCACTTAAATGATTGGTTCTCAAAAAAGGACATATTTTTTTATTTTTTGACAGTTGAAAGCACTACATAGGGGTTAAATAATAACAAAGGGGCAGCGCGGTCTGAATATTCTGAAGTGGTAATCTAGTTGATTTTCAAAATCAAAAAAAAAAATTCAAAAAATTTTATATTTTTGAAAAACTGTAAATTTTCATGTTCAAAATTTAAAAATTTAGCAAAATATTGTTGATTTTTAAAAAATTCAAACTATTTTACATAGGTAAGAACTAAATTCAACCACAAAACAAATTAACGTAGGTTTTTGTTGTCATTCAAAAAAATCAATTTTTTTTCCAAAAAAATTCTCAAAAAAGTCAAAGACACCAACTTCAAGGGGGGTACCACAGACACACGGGTTGATCAAATTGAGCTAAAAATGCTCTCATTGTCATTCAGAACATCTGAAATATCACATATATTAGTTTAAACAAAATCTAAGACTATCAATCTGACAGCTTGGAATGAGGGTCTCCAAAATAGCAAATTATTACAGAACGCAGAATTCTTAATAAGTTGTTTAGTCTAAATAAATTGTGTTTAGTGTGTTAGCGGCTTAAACAACTTTCTTCTGAGACTCATTTTACAACAAGCTCATAGGAAATCTACTTGTTGAAATTATCTAAATTTTTCTTAAATTAATTTAAGTATCTGTAGGAAAAAATACAAGTAAGAGTAAAAGTAAAAGTAAGGGAAATTTCACCCTTTGGTATTTATTCCACTCAAAATACAGACACCCTGGTCAAAATCTATTGTTTTAAGGTAGAACTTCACAGTTTTGACCACTTGGACTAAAAGTCGCATATCGTTATAAATATTAATTTTTGGCCCATAAAAGTGGGGTGCTATAAAAAGTTAAGAATCTGTGCTATCCAGTGGTTATAAAAACATCACTGAAAAGTTTGTCCAGTTCGCATCAGATGTCCATGGATTCTACCTCTGAAAACCACAATAAGGCCTTTTAAAAAAAATTGATTTGTTATTTTTGGGCGAAATTTTATAATAAATTAGGGTAATGTAGGAGGAAAATTTCAAAGGTGGTTTGGGTTCAAAATGATCTCAGGATTTTTTTAAATTGCAAAAAAGACTTTTTTTACAAAAATATATAGTAAAAAAAATCCTGAAGTGCTTTTTTATTCGTTTATAATAAAAAAAAATGGTAAAAGCCTATATCTAACTATTTCCAAACTTTCGTTTAAAAATAACCTATCAATTTTTTTTAATTTTCATTTAATTTTCTTTTAATTGACGCCGAGAAACTACAGTTTGAACCATTCCTTTAAAAGCTCCTTTTAATTGAAAATCCCAGAGGACCCCGTAGCGCAGTGGTTAGAACATCGCGCTTGGATCCATGGGTTCGAGTAGTCGCTCGACCATATTTTTAACGCCGAAAAAATTTTTTTTTATTTTTTAGCTTTTTAATTTAAATATTTAATTTAATTTATTTAAGATACGCTAAATAGAAAATGGAAAAACAGAATATTTTTGGTAATAAACTTTATTAATGTTTTGTATTTTTGACATGTATTTTTTTGATGTTATTTGATGATTGTGGACGATAACATTTTTTTACAAAAAAATGAATGTCAAAAATTGAATCAGCAGGTCAAACTACGTATAGTAAGATGTAATTCAAAAAGATCTGTCGTCAAAAAAAAACTGTGAAGTTCTACCTTAAACCGAAGGAATCCCCTGCGCATCAAAGGACAACCCGCGCATAAAGGGACGCCGGCATTTATGTCTAATAACGCGTCTCGTCTTTCTAATAACACGCCCGTGTGGCATTCTTTTAGCCATATTCCCACCTTCATTTTAAAGCCCTGTTTTGCCGCTGCTCCTCTGACAACCTATCCCACGGAGCAAAATATATATGACGTGATCACGAATACTATATGACATTTTAAAGCTAAAAAATTCTGAGGTGGAAGGTATTGCACGC
Source organism: Microlaimidae sp. YZB2_3 (assembly GCA_030248175.1). Taxonomy (NCBI): domain Eukaryota; kingdom Metazoa; phylum Nematoda; class Chromadorea; order Desmodorida; family Microlaimidae; species Microlaimidae sp. YZB2_3. Next base: position 8,752 of record JASAMX010024110.1, on the reverse strand, counting down.
CACTGCTGTTCAGTGTTAAACTTCCTCAACGATTGTCGAGAGCCAAGGAGTTTAACACACTGCAGCACTGACGCAATATCACTTTTGCAAATTTGCAGTGGTTTTTGAAGGAAAAAAATCTCAAAGTGTCGAGTAAAAGTAAAAGTAATAAAAAATTCATACTTTTATTTTTTTAAGTTAAAGTAAATTTAACTTTTTAAAACAGTAGTACACAAATTACGTAAGTATTAGAAATATATTTAAGTTTAAAGAAATATTATACTTAATCCCACTAACCATTTTTATTACTTTTAAAAAATGCTCTACAAATAGAGAAGGAGTTAAAGCTTTTTTATACAAGGAGTATGTTTTAATTAAAAAACAAAACGTGTTAAAGGAGCTAAAATCAAAGTTGGATGCCCATATAAAAAATTATTTGACAATAGCGAAATTTCTTAATATTACAATAAATCAAATATGTTGATAATTGTAGAAATGTAACTCTAAATCTAAAATATGCTAGTCTGCAAGAATATTATTTTGAAGAACAGCCTTTTTAGAACTTCACTTACATGCTTCTCTTCAGCATTTTTCGGTCTACACATACAGGAGAGGTTAAAACGCACTTTTTATTTTACATTGTTAGAACATTTTAAAACTTCATTACCATTTTTTTTAAATTAAAATATAGTTTCATTTTCTAGAAGGTAAAATAATTAAATTACTGCGAGTACAGGCGACTATGTTCGCTTTCTAGTTAGCTTCAAGTTATTAGTTTTAGTCATTTTAATCAGCAAACTTATTTTTTTAGCAAAAATCATAAAATCTATGTCACGTGAACTTTTTTAATGAGATTGTTTTTGTGATTTTGCACTACCTTTTATAATTTCTCAAGATTTATCAAAAACATATGGCCCAAGAAAATTTCCAATTAAAAGTTAAGTTTTTGAATAAAATTGTGTAAGAAAAAACACAACATTTCTAACGCACGCGAATTTTTGTTGTATGTACCACTGATTTCTTACGCAGAGATTTTTTTTGCTGTCAGTAACGACTTTTAGTGTAGTGCATTTCACGCAAAAGTGGAAGAAAAGTTCCCATATAAACTGCAAAATACTGACACTGTGTTAAAAATTAATTAAAAAGAAACAACAGTGCACTTATGAAATAAAAGAAAATGCCGGGTTTTCAGTATTAAATTCGCACAAATCCGAATTTTCAGTAAATTTTTTAGTTTAAAAATTAGGTTTTCACTATTTTTGGGTTATATATGCTACTTTTATTAAAAATATAAATATAAGAACCTTAAACTAAATCAGCAATTTTTTTTAAAAATAGAAGCTTAAAGATAATTTTTACTGGAATTTCTATTTTATTGCCTAGCACTTTTACTGGTATTTCTAAAATTTTGGACCGGGTTTATACAAACTGGGTCCGTAACTTTTGGCAAGAAAACTCTAAACCGGGTGGTACACTTTTTAGACTGTGTCCAGTATTTAATATCGTTAATTTTCGACATGTATTAATTGATTTTTTAAGCAAATTTTATTTGAAAACTTATTCCAAATTAAATACAAACATTTTATACTAATTTCTAGTTTAAAAAATTTAAGTTTGGTGTCTTTCTTGCAGTATAAAATTATAAAACTCGCTAAAAAAAGTGGACTGATTTGCAGGGTTTTTCTGCCAAATCAAACCGACCCAGTCCGAATACAACCTACACAAAATTTATGAATACCAGTGTAGTTTCAGCAATAAATTTAAAAATGCTACATTAAAGACAAGAAATCAACTTGAACTTTTTATTTAAAAAAATGTTTTCAGATCACTAACTTTTAAAACAGTTTCAATAACACCTAAAAATAAAAGTAAGTATATAATATAATCCAAACAAATGTCGAGTTGTACAAAAACTTTCATAGAAGAACTCACACATGAGCGAATTTAATAGCAATTATTAGCGATTTCTGGTAATTTTTTGTACGCAACGATTTTGTAAACGTGTCAGAAAGACGAGTTTGATGTATAAAATATCACTGTGCGAGAAAATTTTTATTGAGTGCACAGAAAGTTGTTTGCGCTGAAAAGTAAGATGTGCATCATTTTTCTTTAAATTTAGATAAAAAATTTACTGTACACATAGCTGAAAATTCTCTTGGGTTATATAGTTTTGTTATAAACAATGATATTATATTAACTCTAATATTTATTGTACATCTCATGAATAGACTTCTATTGTCAAACCATTCTATTGTAAATAAAATCTCCAAAATGGTTTTTAATGCTCAAGAAGTCTTCAAATTTTTAGAAAAACGACTCATGATTACAATAAGAAATCTTATTAAAATAGAATTAAAATAAAATCTTAAAATATAAATAATAAATATCCTCTTATTGTAGCGGGCGCACAAGGGTCAAACCGGTAATTGAGGGTCTTGCCGCCCGGTACACATGATTTACTTATCGTACTTATTATAACAACTTATACCGCACTTTCCTTGATTTAGCTCAGTTGCAATGTACACTATAAAGAAGTTTGCACGTATGACCTTCAGTGTTTTGACCTTATGAAGTGGGGGACACACGACACACCCTCTTGATGGGGGGGTCAAGTCGGTTCACGGAAAGGGGGTTACGGTAAGGGTGAAATGAAAAGGGAGGAATTCTTCGCAAATTCCTTTTCAAATAATCCTACAAACGAGACGATATTCACGATATGCTGTAGGACTGCTAAGCGAGGACCATATCAACTGTAGTGAATATGTTCCTACAATAGTTTATACAGTAAAACATTACCGTGTTGGGGCGGAAAAATAAGAGCGTTGTGAGCTTCGCTCTCTTCAAAAGTAGGGCTAAAATTTTGAACGAATCTCACCAAATATTGAAGAGAAGTATGGGTAGGCTAGTTAGCTGTGGGTAAGGGTCTGGTGTGAAACATTAAAATTACCAGAACGATTTTAGAAGCTTATTTTGAGAAGTCTGAAGGTGTCAGACTTCTTCAAAAATACATGCAGAAAAAAGTGTAAGCGCGATTGGTTTGTTACTTGCAGTAGCCTCACCAACAAGGTAATTTACTGATTGAAACCTTGAAGTAACGGGGTGAAAAATTAACAGTGAAAGCAGACTCGAGCTTTGCTCAAGTCCTTCAAAAAGTTACTTCAAGACCTCAACCAAGGTGTGCTTGAAAAATAACGAAGCTACTGAACTGGGAAAGAACAGCATAAGTTACAAGTTAGTTTTTCTATGTAAGGTTTAGTTTTTAACGAAACATTAAAAATACCAGAGCACTTTCAACGTTTTGTTAAGGGGAAAAGTGAGGGATTGGCTCAAGGTTGGGATTCTGTGGTTTAATGTGTTGTGTGGGATCTGTAACGTTTGGTTAGATGTGATTTTTAAGCTTATTTTATTTCAAAGCGTTACACACTTGGTTTATGTAAATTGTGAACGGTTGCTGCGTTGGCAGACAGATTTATTGCGGCGATAAGAGGTTACACAAAAAATTATACTAAATATTTATTTTACGCCTAATTACACAGACGCAACAGACCGCGTTGTGGTGAGCAAGTGAGCAGAAAATGTATTACAATGCATTTGAGCAATTTGATTAAATGAGTTTGGCAAAAAGACTAAGTTTTAAAGCGCTTTTGGAAGACGCTAAGGCTAATGTTTTTAGCCGTTTAAAAACACAATTTAGAATTAAAAAACAAAATCATTTTACTAATTTAGTTAGAGGCTAGGTTTTGAATTATGGTTAATATTTTATTTTTAAGAAATTTACTTGTTTTTGTGACAAAAAGTTATTTTTACAAAGCGGTGGTTGTTATTGACAACAACCCACCGAGGGTTTATTTAACCTGCTAACTTAATTAAAAATAAATTACCAATTAAGTTGGTAGGACACGTGCAAAGTTCTTTATTTTAAAATACCTGTACAATCGTGGCCATTCCACCAAGGGAGCTTCGTTAATGTCGCCCTAAACTCAAGGAGAAGTTACAGACAGCCACTGTAACGACTCCGCTTAACACAATTTCTCCTACCTACGTTGGTCGCAACCAACTACAGCTGTTGGCATCTCAAAAGGGATATTTTTCACGTATAAAAAAGGTAATATTTAAAAATACCTAAGCAGGGGCTGCCAATGTAGGGGCTCCTAATCGGAGGTAGTCGACTGGTCAGTAAGTTTAAAAGCGCAAACAATAATAAGGGAACCCTACCACTGCCCACAGAGCCTTTTTACTGCAAGGAACGATTTAACTGACATATGTGGCGACAAAAATTTGAATATGATAAAAACGCGAATGAAAGCTAGTGTAGTGACCACTTAAGAAACGAATTGACAATGTTAATTTAATTAGCCTAAACTGCTACACGCTATCCGCCACATTATCAAAGCGATTAGATTAGCTTTTTAAATAAAATTTTATGTATTTATCACTGTCTAAAATTATAAAAAGATCTTTGAAATTTGTATTCTTAGGGGTACTTACCCTGGTTTGCCCCGGTTGATTTTACAGCTAAATTGCCAGGTCTGGGTCCGGGGCCGGGACCTGCGTAGAGAAAATTGCGCTTGCCGGGGCCGGGGCCGGGCCCAGGGTAGAGAAAATTGCGCTTGCCGCGGCCGGGGCCCCACGTAGAAAAAAAGTGTCGAGGCAAGCCGGGGCAGCGGTCGATCCCTAACCACAATAATGATTTTTTTTTCATGAATTTTTTTAGGTGGGAAATTTTTAAAGGGTAAAACAATCATGATTTAAATTTGTATTTGCCCAAAGCTAAGAAAGATGTTAAAATTTCCTTTTATTTGTATTTTCCTTTTTTTACGGAAGTGCAACATACTGGAATTCTTTACCACAAAATGTTGTCAATGCCAGATCCCTTTGAATCTTTAAAACTCTTATTAATAATATTAGTTTTTAAACATTTTTTTAGTTTGATAGACACATGAAGTAAGTAGTCATATTGGCTCTGTTCTCTCCCTTTATTATACTTTTTTATATGTTGCAGTTTGAAATTTTATATTTATGTTTATCTTGAATGATTTTTTTTACAGAACTATTTTAAGTAAATAACATGTAACTTACCTAAAAAATCTAAGTTTAAATCGGAACTAACCAAATCATGATCGTAAATAATCTATTTATTGTTTACATGATACACGATATATTTTATTTTACTAACAATTTCTTATGGGATTTATTTGTTTTTTTTGTTTTTTTCTAAATCACCAATAGTGCCTTGTGCGTTTAGTAAATAAAATAAAGGATTTTTATTTCATTTACTAAAAGACTTATCAAGTTTTTAGGCCACTGTGAAATAATTAGTAAAAAATTGTTTTAAACATACACGTTAATTTTTATAACATTTAACTCAAATTCTGTAAAAGATTTATCTAAGGCTTTTATCACCTTTGTAAAACCTACAACTGACTATGGACTAGTTCTGAATAAGGGTTTTTTATTGTAGGAAGAGGGCACAATGACAACTAGCCCCAATTATATCTAGGGGGAAAACTGAGAAACAGCAAGCGACTAGTTCAATTTACGGTCTCAAATATTTTAAATATTTATTAGTTTGAAATCTCGAGCCCTTCCCTTCAATATTTCCTAAATACTTCTTAATATTACAAAAGCAAAAACATTTTTGGGATTTTTAGTTTTTCACCGTTTTGTAGGTTTTTTGAAATTACATTTAAGGCCCAAATTTTAATTTTATTTTTGCTAATTTAAAATCATTGTTCACGAAAATACTATTTTAGTAATGATTTATAACTATAGTGATGTTTAAATAAAAAACCACACTTTATTTATTTTTTTCTCCCCTTTACTTTATTATACTTTCTTTTTTTTGCTTTTTTTTTATTTTTTTATTTAAAAAAATAAAAAAAATTTTTATTTTTTTTTTTTTTTTTTTTTTTTTTTCTTCCCCCTCCTGTTTAGTAAAGAACGCTTATTCAGAATTAGTCTATTCCAATGTTGTTACAACGGGATATATCTTCAAATCAAATCAAATCAAATCAAATTGTTTATTCTAGTAAAGCAATATCACAACATTTTTAATCAAACAAAAATAAAGAATACTAACACAATTATTAACCTTTTTTTAACCTTTATGCGAGCCGATAACGGCTGAATATTTAATAAAACAAAGACTTGAGTTTACTAGAAAATGACTCAAAGGCTTAATTAAGCACTAGTTTGAGTCATTCATTACTAAGACTTTTTTTAAACGCAAATATAGAAGCAGCTGAGATTTGATTCTCAAATAAATTATTCCAGTTTGATATTACTCTGTTGCAAAAGAAAAATTTTCTTGAGTCTAATCTGCTTTTTTGAACTTTAATTTTTTGTGAATGACCTCTAGTTACGTTATTATTTAGAGTAAAAAAATCTGTGATTATTAAATTTGTGTTTCCATTAATAATTTTATAACATTCACAAAGATCAAAAATCCTGCGACGATCTATAAGTCTGGGTAATTTTAGAATTGCCAATCTTTCACTATAATCTAAACTTGGCATTTGACATCGCTTAAACAATCTTCTTGTAAAACTCCGTTGAACTCTTTCTAAGACAGCAATATCACGCTGTAGATATGGGCACCATACTACACTTGCATATTCCAACTGGGGTCTCACGTAGATCTTGTATGCGCGCAGAAAATTCTGCAATGAGTTTGACTGAAAACTTCTAAAAATTAACGAAGAAGTCCTTAACGCTTTCTTTGATATTATTTGACAATGATCTGAAAATTTTAGGTTTTCTGATACATGAACTCCTAGATCCTTTACTAAGGCGGATTTTGAAAGAACTTTGCTGCAAAGGGAATAGCCAAATTTGTTATCTCTATTTTTTGTTCCTATATGAAGTACTTCACATTTCTGTTCAGCCAACTGTAACTGCCACTGCTCAGACCAACCTGAAATTCTATCTAAATCTTCCTGTAGTTTTGAAGTTTTTTCATGATAGTCATTAACTGAGAAGCTGGTGAAAACCTTAGCGTCATCAGCAAATAACTTAATCTCTGAAAATTTCACACAATCGGGTAAATCGTTAATATAAATCAGGAATAAAAAAGGCCCTAAAACGGAACCCTGCGGAACAGAACTTGTTACCGGGTAAGATTCAGATTCAGTGTTATTGATTACTACTTTTAAATCTCTACCAGTTAAGAACGAACTTATCCATTTAAGGAATCTACCAGTTACTCCTAGTTTATTGAGCTTATACAAAAGTTTTTCATGAGACACAGAATCAAAAGCCCTCGCAAAATCTAGATATACCACATCTATAAATTTTTTATTATTTAATGCTTTAGTCCAATCATTCAACGTTTCTAAAAGTTGGGTTATAGTTGAGCTTTTAGCCTTAAAGCCGTGTTGACACCTTGACAAAATATTAGCAAAAAAGGTAAAAAGCACATCTTTAACCAATCTTTCCATCAATTTACAAATAAAGGAAGTTAATGACACTGGCCGGTAATTATTTTTATCATTTTTAAAACCTTTTTTAAATAGTGGTATTACTAACGCAGTTTTCCAATCGTGCGGTAATGATCCGGAGTCAAATGATTTTTGAAATAGTAATGTAAGAGGTTCAATGATTCCAACTCCAATCCGTTTGAGAAATAAAGAAGGAAAGCAGTCTGGTGTTTTGGATAATTTATTAGGCAATTTTTTTATAACTTTTAGTATGTCTTTTTTAGTAAAAAGCATGTGTTCAAGTTTATTTTCTGAATGTGGAGGATTAAAAACAGGAAGATTCCCATTATCTTTAGTAAAAACAGAACTGAAGTATTTTGCAAACAGTTCTGCTTTTTCTAAATCACTTGTTGCGAAAGTATAATCATCTTTTCTTAAAGGCGGGATATTTATTTTTGTTTTTATTTTACTATTTACAAATTGGTATAAATTATTTATATTTCCTGAATCTAAAATTTTTTTTTCTAAATTTGTATGAAAGTCTTTAACTGTTTGTTTATATTGATCACAAACCTTTTTATACTCTAATTTGTTATTACAATTTTTATGTCTACGCCATAAACGTTTCTTTTTATTTTGCAACTTTTTAATATATAAAGGATATTTTTGTTTTTGAATTTTGGTCGATATTCGTTTTAAAGGTATGTGCGTCATTATACCTTCAATTAATACAGATTTAAAACTTTGCCACATTTCTTCGATTGTGAAACATGTCAAAAAAACCTCATCCCAATTAACTGTCTGTAAATAAAGTAAAAACATTTCATAATCACCATTTAAAAAATTTGGAACCCACATGAAATTTTTTGGATTGTTATTTTTAAAAATCTCAACATTAAAAGAAAATTGCACTGAATTGTGATCTGAAGTGGAAAAGCCTGGCAAAACTTCTAAAGAATTAAAAATTTAGAATCATTCGAAAGAATAAAGTCAAGATAATTGTTATTTCTAGTTGGGTTTTTTACTAACTGAGACAAGCCAAGTTCTTGAAAAAACAAAAACCAATCACGTTCATTTTGATTATTCGAATTAATTTTTGGAATTGACCAGTCAATGCTGGGAAGGTTAAAATCCCCACCTAAAATTATAGCTCCTTGATAATTATCAGTTAAATCAGTTAAAAGCTGAAATATATATTGATCCTTTTGAGTTGACGTAAACGGTTTGCGATTTAACGCAAATAAATCGAACTTTAGACTTTAAAAAAGATAAATTCACCACAACAACTTCTACATTTTTATACTTGCTATTAATATTTACCGGAATTGCATTTAAATTAGCTTTAGTAAATATACAAA
>JASAMX010024108.1:0-16302 GCA_030248175.1 Microlaimidae sp. YZB2_3 | reverse complement strand
ACCACTTTTTTGGTATAAAAAAGCGGCTTTCTTAGGATTTTTTATTGTAAATGCTTTGGTTACTCACTTTAAAACCGTCTTCTTCAATTATTACTGTTAAAATGACAGAGCCACAAAGGCACTTAATGGACATATCCAAATTTAAGCAAATTTTGGATACATAAGCAAATTTTGGATATTAATAACTGAAGCATTTACTATAAAAACTTAAATTAAATAAAGATTTTTTATTTTTAGAAAACGTTTGTTCTTTTTTATTAAAATAGTAATAAAATACCTAAAACTATTTTATTTTGTTGTATTTATTTAAAAAACAACTGAAAATAAATAAAGATTCAGTACTTAAATTTAGGTTTCCTGGTGCCTTTTAAAAGCTTAAAATTAAAAAATTTTCACCCCAGGGGGCATTCTGCCCCCCCGGCACCCCCTGAACAAGGGGCTCTGCCCTCAATTTTCCCGCTGGGAGGATCCCGCCCCCCAGACCCCCCTTGTGGGCCCCTATAAACCACCTTCCAAAAAATCCCCCCCTCAATTCAAATCCCGGCTACGGCCCTGTTGGGCTTTTGGATCTCTTCGTTAACTTGGTTTTCTGTAGTGCAGCAATTTTGATGTCATGGGACAGCATGAAATCCAGGATTTCTTAGATCTCGTTGCTTATTCTATTGCAGTTAAACTGTAAAATGTTTAGGCTGGACAAAGCAGGCAAGACCCAAAGCCATGGGCCAAGCAGACTTGGGATGCCGGTAGATGTTGCAGATGTTGTAGGAGTGTTGAGTTGTTTGCAGGACAAACAATCATAATTGCTTTTCCATTCTGTCATCGCTTTAAATCCAATGCAGTTTTTTCCATCGAATGTTGAGCCTGTATATTTTCAGTCACGTGTACGTAAAAAACGGTTTTTGCGCCTATCGCACATTGAAGCACAATATTGGTACATGGAAAAAGATTATAAAACATCACTCTTTGATATTTAAATACTTTATTGTTGTTTGTTATTAGGAAAACATTTACTTTTTTAAACTTTAAAAGCTCAACAAACCAATAAACTATCCAGAACAAAATTTGATTTCATATTACAAACTCATAAAAACAAAAAAGCTACTCCGTTTTACTAAATAATTTGGGTGTCCGGAAATTTTGTATTCTACATCTCGTCTTTCAAGATATCGTCTTCTACATCTAGTTTTCGGAAAACTCGTCTTTTAAACATTTCGTCTTCGAAAAACTCGTCTTTCGGATGCGATTCCGTAAACGTATTTTCAAAAATGCGAATTTCCACTCCCCCCCCCCCCCAAATGATAAAATTTTCTTTGATTTTTTGGTTTTGCTTAGGCTTAGGTAAAAATTAATGTTTTTACTGTTCAGTTATAAATACATCTTTAAATACAAATTTTTCATGATAAAGTTTTTCTTTTTTTTTAGGTTTTGCTTATGCTTAGGTTCTCAGTTTTTTGAATTAATCATGTAATAAAGGTTTATCATGATAATTCTAATTAAGGAGGTGTACTTCCAGGAAATTTAACGCTTTAAATTCTTCTCACCAGTCTCACCAAGTGTTTTTTTTACAATTTTTTACAATTTATTATTTTTATTTAATGTTTTAATTGTTTATAATAATTTTATTATTCAAAATTAATTTAAAAAATTACGTAATTTTTTTCATACCACTATTGTGCCTCAATGTGCGATGGGCGCAAAAACCGTGTTTTACGGTAGATGCGACTGAAAATATACAGGCTCAAAATTCGTGCGCGGAAATTCGTGCGCGCACGAATTTCGTGCGCTAATTTTATATACGTTAAAACATTTCATGACTTTATCTTTTAATTATTTGTGAAAAATCAAGAGGGCGGAGTTCCGGAGTTCCTATGAGCATAGGTGGGCAGGGGGGTTATACCCCCAAAAATCCCGACTATAGCCGACACCCCCCTAAAATTTGGGGGTACCCCGGACACCGCCCCTAAAATTTGGGGGGTCCCAGTACTAAAAACGCTAAAAATGGGGTATTGAGGTAAACCCCAAAAAAAATTTTTGGGGCACCCCCCCCCCCCCAAGTTTCGGAGGTCGGGTATATCCTCCAAAATCCGGGAGGCTGCCCACCTATGCTTAGGAGCACCACCAGCCCGAACTCTCTGCACTTTACCGATCTTTTACCTCAAACTTGAGCTCTTCACTTTCAATGAACAATAATAACCATTAATTGCAAAATTTTTTTTACGTTTTTTTTCTTCAAGTTTTTTTTGGAATTTTTATTTTTCAAATTTAGGCTTCCGGTGTGATATAAAAATTGCGCAAATAAAATTTATTTTTGTCTATAATTTAATTTCCGTTTTGAAATATTTTAGCTCTTATTGGTATTGTTAATATCATCAAAAATATATAATATACCGAAAAATGTAACACTCCTATATAAAAAAGTAAGTCAAAGTAGGCCGTTATAATGAACCTCTCCATTTAAATGGCACCCTCCATTATAATTGCATAGTAGTCATTTTAATTCGACGAGTTAAAATGGAGAGGACGCCATTATAATAGCCATTTATTGATTTAATTTCACTTCATATATACTGTACTCAGAAGTGTAACACTGCCCGGGCCGCACGAGTTTTCTCGTGTTGTTTAATACTGTCCAACACGGTAAAACTCATGCGGCTCGGACAGTATTACACTTGTAAGTATATATGAATATGAAGTGAAATTAAATCAATAAATGGCTATTATAATGGCTTCCTCTCCATTTGAATTCGCCGAATTAAAATGATTACTATGCAATTATAATGGAGAGTGCCATTTAAATGGAGAGGCTCAGTATAATGGCCTACTTTTCCGTACTTTTTTATATAGGAGTTGCACATTTTTCGGTATACTATATATTTTTGATATCATCATCTAAAAATTCGAATTTTTATAAGAGAAAAGTAATTCTTTTTGTTTAAACACCGTAAATGGTCTATAAAAAGTTTGCTTTCTATCAATAATAATTTTCTATTATAAATTACATCTTATAAAAATTATTGAGTTATTGGAAAATGGAAGTTTAAAATATGATGAAATTAATAATAGATTTTTTTTACTATATTTTCTTTAAATTATTATAAGTTTTTAAATGTAGTTAGTTTTGTGATTGTATAATAATTATAATAAAATTTAAAATTTATTTTAAAATTTTACTGCTATATTGTTTGTTACACAAATCTTTTGAAAGCATTATCTAACACAGCGCTAAGGAGAATCACGCAATAGATTTGCCATGGGGGAATCGAAATTTTATGCAATAAAAAATAAAGATAAAACGTTTATTGAGTACATAAGGATAAGACGTTTCGGATTCAGCTGGATCCATCATCAGTTATACATTACATTTCTAATTTAATAAATTTTTAGTCATATATGTTTTATCAGTATGTTTTATTAGTATTGTAACTTCCATATACTATATTGTATTCATTGGTATTTAGAATTTTCGTAATTTATTAATTTAGAAATGTAATGTATAACTGATGATGGATCCAGCTGAATCCGAAACGTCGTATCCTTATGTACTCAATAAACGTTTTATCTTTATTTTTTTATTGAGAATCACGCAGTTAATTGAATGACATAAGGGTCTTGAGAATATTTTAAAATAATTTGTATATGTCTTTCGTTAACGAAAAAAAAACAAGATCATAAAACACAAAAATAAGAATTAAACATAAAACAGTTATTTTTTAAAAAAACAGCCGGTTGTAAATATCTTTTTCTCCCTCATTTTTTCCGGTCTTATACAAATTATTTTCAATTCTTCTCGAAACCTTTGTGTACAATTAACCGTCGTGATGATGTCGTCGTCGCCGTAATTGCGTTACAAGTTTTAGTTTTGTAAAAATTGAAACATAAAAATCCCGTTATCTCGATTCAGTTTTTTTCAAATTAAGAAAGTTCCGCACACATTACCATGGTAGTATTTTTAATTAAAACCAAAACTAAAAGAATCTAAACGAAAGGCCATAAAGCCTATTATTATTAAATTATTGGGGAAATTCGAACATAGTTAATTTTCATTAAATAATTTTGATTGTTTTTTTTAACGTCAATAACACTTAAAAAATATCAACCATTTAAAAGCTTAGCAAGTGGGCTTTCAGAAAATAAGTTCACTCTAGTTTAAATTTGCATGCAATACTTCTGGAAATATAAGAAATTTATTAAAATCCGAATATAAAATTTATATTTTTTTAGTGGTTTCTTTTTGCACAAAAATGTGCTGACAATACTGGAAACATTTTTGACAACATTAGCTCTGATTGCCTAATTAAATGAAGTTTTAAATTCGAGAAATCTTAAAACTAATCCGATTGATTTTGAACTTTTTTACACTTTTAAAAGTTTAGTTTGTTAATTGTTCTACTTTTCATTTTAAGCGCGTGGTGTAATCTACACGTAGGCAATATTTCATATAATTTTCCTATAACATAAAATCTGCCAGCCTTTCGCTGCTGCAAAAAGAAATAAAAATTCGCAAATTTGTTTTTTTTTCAATTTTGACGTGAACAGATCTGCGAAGCTTGTTTGTGGAGAATCACGACAGTTAATTCAATGTACACAAAGGTCTCGAGCAGATTTGAAAATAATTTGTATACGACCGGAAAAATGAGAAAGCAAAAAATATGTAGGGTATCCCGCACTTAATTTCGGCCAGGCCTTAATTTCGGCCACCAATTTAGGGTGTTAGAAAATTGGCTTATTTTTAAAACCCAAAATAACTAGCACAAAGTAACTGGATGAATGTGGAATAAAGTTGTTTTTGCAATAGTTTTTTATTCGTGTAATTCGGCATTATCAACATTTACACACAAAGAGTGAATTTTTTGTGATTTTCCACCTTAGAATTTTTTTAGCTTTAAAATGTCATATAGTATTCTTGATCACGTCATATATGTTTTGCTCCGTGGGATAGGTTGTCGGAGGAGCAGCGCCAAAACAGGGTTTCAAAATGTAGGTGCGAATATGGCTAAATGAATGCCCCGCGGTCGGGTTATTAGAAAGGCACGGCGCGTTATTAGACATACCCTAAATGCGGGCGTCTCTTTATGCGCGCGGTGTCCTTTGACGCGCACGGGATTCCTTCCGTTTAGAACAATGGATTTTGACCAGGGTGTCTGAATTTTTGTTTTGTGTTTAAACTGCATCAAATTTGGAACGAAGCACTATATAACCTTAAAATAACTTCTATTTAAGGCTCAAAATTGTTGATTTTCATGTTTTGATATTTCCTTCAAAATGTATTTGCAATACGTTTAATTAAATGCGCATTTTAAGATTCCGTTAATTTCTGCCACCTAAAAATTTACGTGAAAAAACCTGTTTAACACGATTTGAACCATCATATGTACGGGTGGGCTTACATAACACATAATTTACTAGGTTGTATTGAATTATAAATAGACCGGAAGGAATTTCTCACAAATAATATAGAAACTCATTAAAAAAGTCAGGTTAGTTTCTTGGCGGAGGGATGCAGTCACATAATTAACATAGGAAATATCAATGTCAATGGGGTTTCCCCACCCAACCCACCACTTACCACGATATAGGGTTACCAATACTGAGGTTGTGGCGCAGTGGTAGAACTCACGTCTTGCATACTAAAGGTCCTTGGATCGAGTCCCGACTGAGACAAGCTACACTGTGATAATGTTAATATTTGTTAATATTTTTGTATGTAGTATTTGGTTGCGGAAATAGTGCTGAAGAACATGGGCCTTGCGTATCCTGCTTTATGGGTAAAAAATAAACTTTTAAAATGCTTCAAAAAGTTGTGGAAGTAAATTAAAACTCAGTAAAAATTTCAGGTTATTTCTTTGGCGGAGGGATGCATTCATAAGAATAACGTAGTAAACATCTGTGCGGGGTGGAGTAATCCAATTCCCGATTGACTAGGTTTGAACTATCGATAAACCGATATAGAAATTTCTTAAAGATTATTGAAAAGCAGTAAAAAAACTCAGGTTATTTTCTTGGCAGAGGAATGCAGTCAGATATGAAACATTAACGATAGGCAAGGGTTGGTGTGGAATTACACCACTCCTTAACTTTTTTAACGTCCTGTTTATACTGAAAGTTGATAATTTTGGGTTATGTAATCGTTTTTTGTGTTGTACGCTTTTGTTTTTTTAAACCTAAAAGGTGGCCGAAATCAAGGCTGATTTTGTTTTTTTTTTGTTATTTTTAGGTTAAAAATATAAAAAAACTCAATAGAGTGGAATAAAATTTTTACCAGACTTTTTTTAAAGTTGGCTGGCTGTAACAAAAGCCATTCTACGCTGAACTAGTTTTTCACACCAAAAAAATTCAACAAAAAACACGTGTTAATAAAACTTGTGTTTTTTAAGGTTTTGACATAATTTTTTAAAGTCTTGCTAATAGCTATAAAAGTTTGCAAACGAGAAAAATTACGTTATATGTACCATGAACAATACCTAAGGATTAGTGTTGTAAAAAGTTACTTTTACTTTTACTTAAAGGAATAAAAGTATTGGATTTTGGATTACTTTTACTTTTACTCGACTTTTGAAATTTCAATTACTTTTACTTTTACTCTTACTCGACTTTTGAAATTTCAATTACTTTTACTTTTATTCTTACTCGACTTTTGAAATTTCAAATACTTTTACTTTTACTCTTACTCGGATTTTCCACGGCAAATACTTAAATTAATTTAAGTAGAATTTAAGTAATTTTAATGGGTAGATTCCGTATGAGCTTGTTGTAAAGTGAATGACTGAAGATAATTTTTTAAGCCGCTAATACGCTAAAACCATTTATTTTGACTAAAAATGTTATTAAAATGACAATTTATACATAAAATAAGCAAAAATCTTTAGAACGCAGCTATGTAGCTCCAATAACCGGTGTTTTTCTTCGTTTCAAAATTACTTTTATTATACTTTTACTCTTACTTTTACTTAAAAAAATTGGTCTTACTTTTACTTTTACTTTACTTAAATACAATTTTGACAATTACTTTTACTTTTACTTTACTTAAATTAAAAAATCACAAATTACTTTTACTCTTACCGTACTTAAATTAAAATTTTTCGAATTACTTTGACTTAAAATAATCCAAATTCAATACTTTTTACAACACTACTAAGGATAAATTTGCAACCTTGTAAAAAAATTTATTGTACGTTTTAGCAATAATTATAGCAAGTTTTTTTTAGGTGGACGAAGTTTATGGCACGCGCCTTAATTTCGGCCACTATAAAAAAGGTTTAAACCTCCATTGATTTTTAAGTGTAACAGAAATTTGTAAATTTTGCACTGGAATAACAAAAATAGCTGTCGTTTGATTTTTAGACCAAATCATGGCTCGATTGGAAGAGCTAGAAAAAAATTATCCAAAAAAATAAAAAAAAGGGGCCGAAATTAAGTCAGTTACCCTACAACCAGCTGTTTTTTTAGAAAAATTGATGTATGTTTATGTTGTTTTGCTTGTATTATGATCGTGTTTTTTCTCGTGTTTTTGTATTTCGTACATTTTTTCAAACATTTAGGTTTTATGATCAAAATAACAAATTTACAAAAAAAACACATTACGTTAAAAACACAATTGGTAGATAAACTTATGCATAAATTCAAAAAAAAATTCTTAATTTTTAAACATTAACATATTTTTGTCATTTTTTTCTTTGTTTCTTCTTATATTTACTCGTGTCTCAAACCTCGTGTTTATCACAAAACATTCACGATATTAACATTCTACAAATCACAAACCCATTTTCTGATATTTTTCGACCCCATTTAGAACAAACTATCTCACAATTAGCACACAGATCTAGATGAAATTCAGCAGTTTCTATTCAAATTGGGCGCAAAAGTATTATGCAAATATATGTTAGCCTACGAGCGGAAATACGTTGCAATTTTCTTAAATGAAATTGTATAAAATATTTCCATGTTTTTTTGTTTTTTCAAAGTTTTACATCTAAAAAAAAGTGCGATTAAGTTTAAAAAAACAGCGCAGAAATTGCTCTAAATTCTCTGCGGTAAAACTTGTGTTGTTGAAGGGTCGTAAATATTTTTTAAGATGTAAGCTTTGTCTAAATCTGTTTACAATGCGGTAAGAACCTATTTTAAACCATTTGTAAACATCGCAATCACCCTTTTTATCTGTCCTTCTTTTAAATAATATAGACGGTGAAAACTTTTTTTAATATGCCTCCGGGCCAAGCACAAAGTAGTCTCACTTAATTTTGGTTTAAGCCAGATAATAAGATTATGATCAAAATGAAATATAAAGTTTTGAATTTAAATAGAAACCCTAACAATCAATTCTAAGTAAGTTGTACTTCGCATAATGCAAGTTTAGCTTTTATGAAATAACGTAGCGTATAACATAATACTATGACAGAATGAGTCAAAGTTCCGTAAACTGCGATTTAAATCCCTCCCATGAAAAATGTGTTATATAATCAATCCATGAATCTCACATAGTAAATAATTTGCAAAATGTGTTGTTTAATTTGCATGATGCACGGGCTACACGCAGCTGCTTGGACGTTCGCTAGGTGTTTTTTTACGCAGTTGCCTAACCAAAGAATTAAGGAGAGTCAATAGTTGCGAACCCACTTTCTAGATCTCAATTACGTATAAGATTTAAGGATTAAGAAAAAGTCATAGTCTATTAGGCCTTTGACTTATTCTGTCCTAGCAGTATTGACGCGTTATTTACTCCGAGGGTACGGTATCCCGAACCTTGGCCACCAGTTTCATACCGTACTTCTTACAGCCCCACCATCCCGGCTGAATGCAGGCCTGTTCCCGCTTCAGATCGAAACACTGCGGGCTTACCATTAAGTAGAGTTTCCATAGAGTGTCCGAACTGGTAGAATTACTGTTGTTCAGACATTCCATAAATCTAAAAATATAACGCAAAATTTCACGCCAACATCATTGACTTTTATAAAAGCTGCATTAAAGTAAAAAAAAATATGTAATATTGTTAGAAAAGATAGAGTCAAAATTAGAGGAGCCTCGTGCCATTCAAAATAAACTCAAAATCAAAACGATTGAATAAATAAACCAAATTGGTTCTAAAAAATGCGCACATCTTTTTTGAATTGTGTAATACGTGGAAAACAAATCACGGCTGAAAAAAATAACGCTTTAAAACAAATAATAACAACGCTCAAGTTATCGTAACGCTTTAGAACAAACAGGAAAAAACAGTTTTTTGCATAGCAATAATGTCTACAGCTGATTAGCTCGAGCTAATAGTTCAATCACAATAACAATTCTTCTACATTTGTTTGCCTGCTAAAAATGGTTAACCAACAGTAAGCTATGGGGTGTTTTCTTATTTTTGCACGCAACAGATGGATTTTGCTGAACGAACGTGTAATGTAATGTAACCAACAAAACGATAAAGGACTTTAAATCAAAACTGTTTCTTTGGACCTGTTCTTAGAGATTTATAATATTATCCAACGACTACAAAAATAGGTTTACCCGCATGCACAAGCACAATATGTGCGATTCAAACTTTTGCTTAAATTCCCATTGTTTTGTTCTTTCAGAAATACGATTCCAAAACATCTAATAATCCTGTATTTTTTTAACAGATAGAATTATTGAAACTAAAAAAATTAAAAATGTTCATTTAATGATCAATATTTTTTGCTTTTTTATGGTAAAGTGCAAATAAAATCAATAACGTACTTGTTTTCACAGTCACAATAGAGCAGGGTGTGAAATCTGTAGTTGAAATAATTGAATCGTTTGGAAAAGCCTTCGATTAGGTACGGACATCCGTCGTGTTCCATGCAACACTTGTCCATCGCAGTTTCAGAACCCCAATCTTTCACTTTGTTGGCTACACTTCCCGCACCACACCATTTTGTACCTTAAGAAAAAGAAAAGAAGGTCAAACCAAAAAAAATATATAATATAAGGAAAAATGTGCAACTCCTATATAAAAAAGTACGGAAAAGTAGGCCATTATAATGAGCCTCTCCATTTAAATGACACTCTCCTTAATAATGGCATAGTAGCCATTTTAATGCGGGAAAATATGCCGTTGGCCTACGTCACTTTACACTAAATGCCCGTGCATCCCCCAAATGAAATAAAATGTTTTTATTGATTCCCGCACATTTGTGCAGAATAACCTAGGTGAACAACGTATTTTCCCGCATTAAAATGGCTACTATGCCATTATTATGGAGAGTGTCATTTAAATGGAGAGGCTCATTATAATGTCCTACTTTTCCGTACTTTTTTATATAGGAGTTGCACATTTTTCGTTATATTATATATTTTTGGTGAAATTAGCCGTTAAAAATGCTCTAAGAATACAGCAGGAAAAAGATGCGATTTCTCAATCGGGCTTTATGTTTAATCATATAAACAGACGTTGGTCGTGCTCCATAAAACACTTGTTCATAGCAGCTTCAGCTCCTTTATCTTGACCTTTTTGACTACACTCTCCGCTTCACAACATTTTGTACCTTGAAAAATACTTTAAGAATAGAGCAGGAAAAAAGCGCCGCTTTCCCAACCGGGCTTATTTTTATAGTCAGAAAACTGACATCCGTCGTGCGCCATACAATACTATATACTAAAATCGTTGTCGGTACTTTATTGATGCAAATTTTTAACATAAAACGAGTGGTGACATGTTGGGATAGTATTAAAAAGACCTAGAAATTTTTTAAAAGAAAATACTTTAAAAAAAACATATGAAAAGCTAAAATTTAATATAAAAATTAAATGCAACATATAATAAACTAAACAATAAAGCATAAATTTTGAACGGGAGACGCAGTATTTTGACAAATGTCGCACCAATCTTTACGATCAAGGTATCAAATTAAAATAACAGGGTATAGCCGCTTTCTTTGAGTGCATGTTGTGTGAGTTTAATTTTGATATCCATTGAGCAATCTTTTGGGTGTGAAGTTGTCGGAAGGCGCAGTTTTTGGAGGATCATGTCTCATGAGCCACTGGGGATGTTTTGATGAGGGAGTTTTTGTGGGCTATTGGGGGCAGGAGTGGGGTTTTCACGGAAAAGAATCAAGGTCGAAGATAACAAGTTTGACTAGGTACCGCACCTTTAAATGCAGGTTTTGAAATGTTTTATTAACATTTTTATGTACAGTTGAAAAATTATTTCTACTTAATGTATATAAAAGGGTATTTCAGTTTTGAGGCTATTCATTTTCCAGCTTAAAATGTAATTTTATCCCTAATATACAGACTGATATACAAAAGAATATAAACATTAAAAATTTACTCGGTTTTCATCGGTTATCTTTTTTATTTTCGAATAAAGTATATTTTTTGCAAAAAAAGATTATTAATATAACGTGTATCTCCCTTTAATTAGACTCCTGCATTTTATTAAAAAAACATATTTAGAAATCTTCGGAGCAATTTTTAGTCGGTGTTTACCCGTAATTTCGGCGGCGGTGTCGACGACAAATAACCCGCTTATATTAATTTTGCAGCCATATAATTTTTAGTGTTTACAATCACATCACATGCAAATCTTAAATACACGATTTAAAACAAACAATACCTAGTGCCAGAAGAGCTGGACAAAAGACGGATCAAACGCTTTTTTTTATTTTTTTTTGTTTATTAACACGGTGCAGAGTATCATTTATTTTCACGCTATCTTAATACGGCACTCTATATACATACATAAATTTTGCTTAGCTTTATGTCAAACATATCGTATTCCTAACCGCACCTTTGTTCGTTCTTCGTTCGTTACGTATTGCTGCATAGATTTATTGAACCACTTTGTAATATTTAATCGAAAATAGTATTAAAAAAATTGAAAACTAAAGCCTAAAGTATTCCAGGCGAAATTGAGGCGTAACCGCTCTCTGCAGGAAGAAATAAACAATAAACGCGGGAGCGAGAAAATTAAAAAAGGTTTTCAGCGGTTATGTATCCAATTATTTATTCAGTTGCGTCATGTGTTTCTCTGCACGCGATATTTTTTCAAAGAACGAGTGGTTACTTTATCACTCATAAATTTTCACCCTAATAGAATTTAGCTTTAATTTTTTAAGGTTTATGATTATTGTAAAACTTTTAAATTTAGACACTTGCTGCTGCCAGCATACGGGCTTGGAATGCTTCTAAATTTTAAATTCGTCATTTTTGACAGCTTCTTGTAAGCTTAATATCAGGTTTTTTGACACAAACCTAAAATAAAAAGTTATTTTTTGCTAAAAAAAGCTAAAAATCGTTAATTTTTGATAAATTTTACGTTTTTAATTATTTTGAAAAAAAATTTCGGAAAAAATTATCGGCATTTGCGTTTTGCCTCCTCCGTTTAGCCCCGGGGGGTGCACCCCCCCCCCCCCCAAAAAAAAAAAATTTTAGGTCAAAAGTAAAGGATAAAAAATGGCGGACATTTATATATAAAAAAAAATTTTTAGGTCAAAAGTAAAGGATAAAAAATGGCGAACATTCATATATAACAATATGATCAAAATTGTATACACGTCGAGCAGAACGCAAAACAAAAGCTATCGTTTTTGTAGCATTTGTTTTTGTAGTTTTTGTTGTATCGTTTAATTTGGCGAAAATCGCAAAAACCGCGCATTTAACGCATCACAAAAAAAATTTCAGCGAGCCCATTTCGCTCATATTTTTAGAAAAAATAAAAAAGTGTGTTCTAAGCGCATATTAAGCGGCGTTTCTTATCTCTTACTTGTAAAAATGTTCCGTTTTTTTGGGACCAGATTTTTTTACGATTTTTTTTCGATTTATTTTTTGAGTTATGATATTTTATTAAAAAAAGTACGAAATTATTTTTTTATTATGGGCGTAACTCCAATTTAGGCCATTAAATGTGTGCCAAAAAGGTAGTAACCATAGGTGTTTTTTTGGGGGGGGGGACAGAGGGGTGCACCCCCCCCCCCCCTAAAGCCAAAATTTCTTGGACCCCCCCCTAGAAAAAAATCAGGGCCCCCCCCCTCCCCCCAAAGCTCGGGAGCGGTCCGGCCTGACCCCCCCCCCCTAGCAAGGCTGACCCCCCTCCCCCCCCCCCCTCCCAACCAAATTTGGAAGTATATTTTTTTATTTACTGTCAAAAACATGGTTTTTTACTTAAAAACAGTGTTTAAATACACTTTTAGGCCTAAATAGGCTGTTTTAATACATAAAATTAAATATTAGACCTAAAAACACTTAAATTGTTGATTTAAAAAATTTTGCTAAAAAATTGTGGCCCCCCTGACCCCCCCTAAATTTGAAATCTCGCACCCGGGGTCGACCCCCCCCCTAAAAAGCCAGGGGATCCCGGACCCCCCTGAACGCCCCCCCCCCCCCCCCCTAAAAAATTTTAGCCTTTCACCCGGGGGTGGACTTCCCCCAGCAGACCCGACCAAAAACACCTATGGTAGTAACTCCACCTACATGTATGCTTACTTTACTCTTATCGTGTACAATAACTATAATAGGTATCAATATGAACTCTTTGTCCGTGGATTTCTTAACAAATTAAGTTTGTGATAAATTTCAATAACTTGTTTGTAACATGTTGAAACTTATCACAAATAAAGTTTTAATTTTTTGAAAATATAAACGTCGCTCTCTCGAAACGTCAAAAGATGGAGTTACGATCTTTTGTTATGGCACCCGCGAGTGCACCAATTAAATTCGGTTCCAAAATGATAAACTTACATAAGACTGTTTTAAATACGTAGTTTTATTCTTTAATTTTAAACCTTTCTGCTTTAAATTAATCTTTTAAATTGTTTTGTTGTTAGACGATTTAATACTGCAAAGAATTGAGGACAGCCAACTTTAATTTATCTGTAAGCTTTGTTTTATATCGTTTTTCGTATTCAAACTGTTTTAGCATATCCCTGAAGTCGTAAATATTTTTTTATCAAAATAAGAAAACACAATTCAAATTAACCTTTTTATATATGAAAAATCCATTGAAAACTAATTCACTATAAAAAATATTGTTTTTGGAAAAACAACACACAAGATTAAAGGTAAACCCAACGTGGCTGCAACAGTTGTTTGTTGGATTAAAAAATGCCCCCATTAAGTAACCATTCAAATCAGAGAATCTGACGTCACTTGATTAGCCAATTAGATGCGATTTAATAAAGAGTATGTGTTTAATAAAGTGGCGTCAGATGCTCGTGATTTGAATGGTTACTTAATTGGGGGGGGGGGGGGCATTTTTTAAATCAATAAACAACTGTTGCAGCCACGTTGGGTTTACCTTTAGTCTAATTTTTTTCCTGTGCAGTTTGAAGTTAGAATTTTACAACTTATGACTTGCCACTCAGATGTGAACCAGCGGTCAGGATTAATTTTTAAAACCGATTCAATAACTATGATTTGAAAAAATCATGTGCGCAATGGTTAATTATACAGCATATTAGCGAAAAATAGACTTGAGATATCCCGAAGTTCCACTGTTTTACATCTATTTGGGTTTTTCCCTTAATTTTTTTATCTTTAGACAACTCTATAAAAAGGTCATAGCTAATCAATCCGTTTATTTGTTTAATAACATGTCAGGATTAGTCATGTTCCCCGGAGCAACATTTTTCTTTTAATTTCATCAATAATTAAAAAGTGATGGCGTGGATTATTATGTCAATTTTTTTGGTTAACCAAAATTTTTCCAAAAATCATTTAAAACAATAAAAATAGGTCCTACAAATACAGATAAAGTAGTTTAAAATGTTTTTCAAGCTTAAATAAGCTTCAAATCGCTCATTTAATGGGCGGAGCTCCGGAGCTTCGGAGCACACTTCGCCTTAAATGGCTGGAGCTTTGGAGCATGATATTGGAGGGTAGCAACATCACTAGTCAAAATAGATAATGATTAACTATGCAGCAAGTGGTACGAGAGTCCAATATATGATATTATAATCCTTAAATGTCTCGTAAGATAGATTGAAGTGTGGAAAGTGCGTTCGCAATTGACTTTTTACATTAACAGCACAAATTATTACAACACGCTTTCTTTCCCTGGCATCAAGGCTGAGCTACGGGTGTCATTAGTTACTAAAGCTAAAGCTAAAGTGCTTTAGTATCTAAAGGGTTTTTTGAGTTAAGTACTAAAGCTAAGGCGCGGCTAAACTGAAATTAGCTGGCAAAAGCTCGGCAAAAGGTATGGGCCCGGCAAAACATTTTCATTTTACCAGGACAATGAAATATCACCCAAAAATAATTTGACCAAAAAACCAAAACAAGTGTTCACCTATCAAAAACATGATTATTTAATGAGATTTCTATCCATGAAGTGGAGAGGTATGGTGGGGTCCTTTAACCTCAAAATTTTGGACCCTCCTCCTAAAAAAAAATCGAGTTCTCCTCAGAAAAGTTCTCTTTTTTTTAAACTGGCTCTCCTATAGAATTTTAATCTGACACCTATAAAGTATTTTGTTTTGAAAACCCAAAAGACACACCCTGACCCTCTTCTAGATTTCAAAATTGTCCATACATCCTTCCCAGAATTCAAGATGCAATTTACCCCCGGTAACCAACCACCTCAACCCCTTCCCTCACTCTTAGCTGCCTAAAAACTATACTTATAGAAAGTTGAATATACTATATTTTTACTTTAAAAGAAACATGAGAGAATATTTTGAACAATAATGCTAATTAAAGCGATTAAAACGAATTTTGGTTGCAAGGTGCTATGAATATGGGGTTTTATTTTTTGTGTTTCTTATTTTTGTTTAAGCATTAGAAAATATTGATTTTTTTGCTTTTTTGAAGTATTTTTCAAGTTTCTAAGTGCTTAATATTAAAATCATCATTTTTTTACTATTTCATATGGGCATTTTGTTAGGTTTATTATGCAGTAAGTGTTTTTTTAAATAAAAAATGTTGGTTAAATGTTTTGTAACTTTAGATATTCATTTTAGAAAAAATATTCTTGATAGTTAACCATTTTTGATATTTTAAAGTTAAAACTGGAATACAATTACAAGAGCAATTTTAAAACTGTAAAATTAACCCTGAAAATAATATTTTTTAAAATATAAAACTAAAACTTGATGCAATAAACGTTAAAAACGTCTTTAGTGTTGAGTTGTTATTCTAAAATTAACAATGCAATGCTAAGAATTACCTTAAAAAAGAGATAATTTTAAAAAATTTAGGAACAGTTCCATATTTGTCGGTTTGGCAAAAGCTAAGGCTAAAGTGCTTTAGTACTAAGCCTTTTTTGAGCTTAGTACTAAAGCTAAGGCTAAACGATTTTTGAACCTTTAGTACTAAAGCTAAGGCGCGGCTAAAATGAAATTTCCCGGCAATGCACACCCGTAG
>JASAMX010024105.1:0-14690 GCA_030248175.1 Microlaimidae sp. YZB2_3 | reverse complement strand
CGGGGGGCAAGCAGGGGCAGCCGCGCCAACCATTATTAGAGAACGTGGGTAAATTTTGAAATTCAGAACCTTCTTCTTCTTCTTCTTCTTTTTTCTTATTATTATTATTATTCCAACGCTCCATCCTTAAAAGCAATATTCCTCATTGGTTACTGATTGATCAAAAATAAATATGGGCTCATAAAAAAAAGAAGAAATTACGCAACTTTCTTAGAAAGCACTTTTTTGATTTAGGTCCTTGTTATCGATTTATTGATCGAAATAAAAAATTTGAAAAATAGTCAAATAAAAACTCACAACCGCAAAATAAAAGCCTTTTGGCAACAATAAGGATTGTGCAGAGCAGACAACCAACATCCCCTCATAAAAACCTCACAAAAAAAGCAGACGGGTTTTAATTGGTGGCAGAAACGGAACCAAATCCCAGCGCCATCTGCTTCAACCGCGCGGAAATCGGCGAAAACAACAAAGTACTTTTTTTAATTCTTGCATTACTGATGACAAAATTAATTCAAAGTTTTATTTATTAAAAAATAGTTATAAGCGTCGGTGGCGCGGGAGCGCCACGCGCTGGTAGGTAATCATCGGTGGTGCGGGGGTGCCACAGTGCAATTTAACCCACCGCACCGCGCCAACTATACTAAGAGAACGTGAGTATATTTTGTAATTCATGTTCGAGTAAATTTTGTAATTTATGCTCATCATCTTCTTATTATTATTTTTACTTTAGAATTATAATTGCGCACGGCATCGCGCCAACTATATTTAGAGAAACTTTGTCTGGAGCGCCACTGCACCGCACTAACTATAATTAAACAACGTGGGTAAATTTTGTAATTTAAATTCATCATCTTCTTCTTAATTTTTTTTTATTTAAAAAAGTATATTTCGAAAACGGAATGATTATAAACATATGTCATTGCGCAGCTAAAACTATAGTTTATTAGGCTATTTTTTAATTTAATTCAAAAAAGTGGTGGACTAGCCTTGAAAAATGCTCTAAGAATAGAGCAGGAAAAAGGGGCGATTTTTCCCCGGGCGTATGTTTAGACAGAAAAAAGATGTGGACTCAGTCTGGGATGGACATTATGTGGGCCATAGAAAAAATTTGCATTTGGTTTTTGGGCAGCCGCTCAATAAATAAAGTTTTTACCATATGATAATAATGATTTGTTTATACATTGATCTAATGATACAGCACGCCTCATTTTTTTAGTTTGATGAACCGTCAATTGAAAAAATCATACTCACAGCAATCTTTGACAAGCGGGAAAGCGCCACTTTTTCAATTTGATGGTTATATTTGTATGTGTATGTAACAACTATAAATTTGTAAAATTGGCAATTTGGGGCTTGTGAAAGATTACTGTGAGTATAATATTTTCAATTGACATTTCATCAAACTAAAAAAAATGCAACAGTGCTGTGTGATTAGATCAATGTACAAACAAATCATTATCATATGGTAGAAATTTTTATTTAGTGAGCAGCTGCCCAAACCAAATGCAAATTTTCTATAGTCCACATAATGTCCATCTCAGACTAGTCCACATAATGTCCATCTCAGACTAGTCCAGTAAACAGAAAAAATATACCTCTCGAAAGACAGTTTTTAGCGATTTAATATTACTGTGTTACTTTACAAAATAATTTTGATCACTTTTGCAGGAATTATGTTGGATATTATGTACTACATCACCATTTACCTAAAAACTTTTTTAATTAGTATTTGACCACTCTCAAAAAAATTTTTTAAAACGCACTTAAAACTGTTATTTCAATTACGAGATGAATTTGAACGAATAAAAATAATATGAACACAAAAATTAATGCATAAACTTAAACAATTTCAAAATAAATTAGGCGAAAAACAACTTCTCATTTTTATTGCGAAGGTTTATCATAATGGAAAAATTTATAAATTGGAATTTATATATTATTTAAATCTCCTGCTTAAAATAAGACAACATTGGAAACCTGTAATGTAACACGGACACAAAAAATTCAACAAAAAGGCGTAAATAACCTTTGCAACTTATTATTTGGTTAACTAACAGTGTTTATTTTTTAAGAAATTGTAAAAACCGGTGTGGTTTACACAAAGAAAAATTAACACATATACATTTTAAACTTGTTAACAAAAAATAAGGTGCGTCTTAAACCAAACAAATCTGTTAGTAATTAAAAAATTTGAGGAAAACTTGTAGAAAAATTAATATCCATTTTTTTTCCAAAATATGCTAAATGAATTTCTATTTCTTTACTGCGTGTCTCTTTGGAGAAAAGAAAGCAGAAAATTTGGTGGTGTCGAGATATTTTCGGAACTTAGAAGATCGTGAATAGAAACCTCTAATTCTAAATAAACCAAATAGTTAGAATTTTTTTAAACTGTCGTGATTCCAAAATTGAGCATCAAGTTCTAGCGGCTTTAAGCTTATTAAATCATTAATACCTCCTCTACTTGGTATGAATAAAACACCAAACTCAATCTAACAATAACAGTGTTAGAAACCTGAGCTCATTTTTTTAATTTTATGTCAGTTTTTTTATTTGATTCGTAAACGCATATTTATAGCACATGTCACAATTGTGAAAATACGTACAATATTTTAAAAACAAAAAAATACATTCAAAAATTTTTAAAAAAATTTGGTTTGCGTGTGATATTTTTTATTCGCGTTTAAACTATCGTATAAATGGCTATTTTATACCAAATTTTTAGATCAAAATTGTAAAAAACCGCGAAAATATCTTATTTAATATAAGATTGTTTTTACTTTAACCAATAATTTGCCATTTTGTTTTATTTATTAGATAGAGAAAAAACGTTAAAAAAGCGTTTTATATTAACTGTAAACTTTTCTAGATTATTTTACAAATATGAAAAAACGTACAATATTTTGAAAAACAAAAAATACATTCAAAGAATTGTCAGTTTAATTGCAAGTCCCAATCACAGCGTTGTTGTTGCACCCAGACCGAATTTCAATTTTTGATTTTCACTATGTGAATTCCAACTTTACTAGTATTCATAATTTTTAATGGCCTGTGATCTAGAAATCATATATCGTTCCGAAAAATTAACTGGAAGACCGGTCGGACCATTTTTGGATACATTTTACTTTGTGGTGACCAAACTGGGCTGGGGGGACCGAGAATCAAAAACGGGTCCGGGTAAAAAAAACGATTTAGATTTTAAATTTAGTTAAAAAACGATTAAGCGGTGGACGATTTAGGGTCTATGGAGCTGTTGGAGCCAAAAAACGAGAAATTGTAGCCGTTGGAGCCGTAAGTAGGGAACTTGAAGCCTAACGTAAAAATCGCTAAAACGTTTACCTAAGCCTAAACGAAACATAAATTTAAGTACAGATCAATTTTTTCTCAAAGGCTCCAAGTTCTCATTGTTTGTGGCTCCAAGTTCTCAAAAACTTCCGAATTCCCTGTTTTGTTTGTGGCTCCGAGTTCCCTGCTTGTGCCTCTAAAGACTCCGTACCTGGTGGACCGGGTCCAAAAGTTTTGTGAATGCCAGTGCAAGTTAACTTCGTTTTATAAACTTAGCAGCCATTTTTGGTTCGCCTTTAGTCATATGTGGTGTGGACTAAAGTAAATAACTTTGTTTTCATTGATATGCTTACGATACATATTTCTATTCCGTGAAACACGACATATGTAACCCAGTTATAATTCTTTTATAAACGAATGAAATGACAACTGAACTGAAAAACTTGTCATCTTTAAAAATCGCCAAAGCGCCAGTTTGTCTCATTTTTTTAAATTTTTTCGAACACATTATGGTTGTTTCTTACACAAAAAATACAACACTTTTATTTTATTAACAAATAAGTGGGTATCTTACAGTTGTCAAAAATGGCTGTGAGTATAAACATTTCAATTGCAATATCATCCGATTATAAAGAAACTACATGAATTGTGTCGCAAATCACCAAACAAAAAATGGGTATCCTATAAAAACCTAAGCAAAGTCGTGTACCACTACCGATCCGAGAAATCCGCATATACAAACTATGGTTGAATCTTATCGAACTGAACTTTTAAATTTGTATGAGGGACATGAGAAGACTGCGCGGTTGAAAACTGTGCGGTCGTGACGTATTTTAAGAAATGAACTGTAAAGCATATTTTTTTGTCCCAACTTTTTACAAAATTATACAAAAATCATTTAGCGATTAAAAAATTGAACCGTATTTTTCTGTTTATCTGTTAAGGCATTTTTCAAGGTTATAGTCGGTATTAACTTTAAGATAAGTCAATACTGCGCAGTGCAAAATAATACGACCACAAGTTTTTTTTAGGTAACTCCTATCTTCAAAAATGTTTATGATAAGATATTTTACTAAATATATCAGTTTAATACGTTTAGCTCAAATACTTTATCCTTGGGAAACCTTCGTAACTGCCTGGCAGTTACCGCCAGTCACGTGATAATTTACAGAACGTTGCTCGCACCTTCCAGTGGAAAAAAAGCGTGGCGCTTGCCGAGATTGCCGTCGGCTAGCCCCAGACAACGTTCAAAATATTACGAGAACAAAAAAAATAAGTGTCCAGTTTTATGTCATACACATCAGTAATTCTTGTCGGTTTTAGATATAAACTTATAAATTATTTCGAATTATTAAAATTAAATATAAAACCTAAAACTACTTTTAATTAAGTATGAAGTCTAAAACTTGTAGGTTTTATTCTCACGCCATATTTTGACCCATTGCAGTTTCCACGGTCCAAATGTGACCTATTGTTCTTTAGATGGCGTTGATTTCTTTCTTAGCTGCCAGATTTGTGCTATTGTTCTACTCTGAGTGTGTAAGGAAAACATCTAGCATGCACACTGTTATTACCAAATATCTGTCGCTTATGTGATTTTCCTTTTGCCTTATAGGTTGCTCAAGCAATCTTTTTACATTTTGTTGGCAAGTTGAATATCGCGAAACCCCTATAGTCGACTACTTTTTTATGATTAAAACATACCCAAAGTTTTGGTTTTATCATTCATTTACATCTTTTATTTCTGGGGTATTATCTAAAATTAATATTTTTTATAGTTTTAATTGCCAACCGTTACCCTTTCTTATATCCATTAATATCGAACGCCGGCATTGTTTTTTTTGTTATATAAACTTAGTGATGGTATTAATGCGGTCATTTATTCAACAAATACTACCATTATTTTATGGCGGTCTGTTTATGGTTAAAACTATTTCTTACAGGTTGCAGATAGAAAAAACCTGTCTTGAACACTCTCAGATAGTCGGTAGTTCAATTATCCCGTCGCCGATTTTGAGTTTAAAAGAGTTTCCTCCCTTTCTTTCCGTCATAATATTATAAGGCAGCTGTTGTTTTTCTACAGTTTCACGTGTACAAAACGAAGATTCAGACGATTTTTAAACTGTTAACAACACCCCACTAAGTTGAGGCTACTTTTATCTTGGATTCAGTAATAAAAAGAAATGTTAATTTTAGGTTTACTATGCCTAACTTGGTACGGATCATATATTATTCAAGCTGAAAATCTTGAAAACGGTAAGAATTTATCTAAAAAAATCTGAGGACACACGCGTGGATAAAATTATTTTATTTTTATTTAAGCTTAATTTTTGTTTTTAAAGCCTGAGATATAGAAGGATATGTATATATAATATATATATATATAAATGAACTGAGGAACTAAATTTTATTTTAATTGATTTCTAAACGCATTGGTCAAAAAGGAGAGCTCCCAACGAACCTAATCCCAGAGTAAAAAAAGAAACCTCCACTTGTGATCTGAATATTGCTTTTATAACAGGCCAAACTGTTTTATCCATATTCGCGCATGCATTCTGAAGCCATATATCTGTAAACAAAAGATTAATACGTGAAGAACGTGGGCACCAAGAATAACGTTTACTCCTCTCACTTTAATTATCTGTGGGCGATACGTCAAGAAAACAAAGCTAATTCTAACCGGAATATTGAGCCTCGAAAAAACCGAAGTGAATTAAACTGACAATAATAAATATAAACTTTTGATTAAATACTCAGTATTTATAAAACTAAAAATATATAACATGAAAATAAAAAAAAACTATGTAAATACTTAATGTTCGAACGCAATTCAGATTCCTTGGGGAAAACCCTAATTAGAGCGCATGACAGTTTTAAATATGGTACCCTTTAATTAAGGCACGCTCTAAATGAGGCACATTCAAATTAGGGCTTGACTTTATTCTGACCATTACACGCCCTATTTAGAGCCCTAATTAGAGCAATGGAAAGCCCCGATTGGGGCGCACTCCACGTAGAACATGCTCCAATTGAAGCACCAATGTGTCTTGGGAGTTTTTACTTACTTTTTTTATTTTTAAAATTAAAAAACTAAGAAACTAATTTTTTTCTGGAAATAGGTTCATTAGAATTTGTGGATTATTGAAATTCCAAACACAAATACTAGAAAAATTTTAGAAATAAGCATGTTTATTCACTGCGTCGTTCCATTTAAACAAACATTTACTTAAGATTTTAGACAATTGCAATGTTGCATTGGGACCGGTAGAAAAAACTGGGACTTTCAACAGTGATGACGTTACAACAAATCGACAAATGTGTAGTTTTCAGATAATGGCTCTTCCCGGTTATGTAATTCATGTTCAATGGGATAAATTCAATTTGCAAGAAAAGGACCCAGACACTAATCAGTACAGCAGTTTTTACAAATATCTTTTACTTTATGGTAAAACAAAAAAATAAAGTTTTAATTACCAAAAATACATAACAAAGAAATAAAGAACTATTACATTGAGTGTAAGTAAAAGAATAATGATGATTATGTGGTATATTACATAAAAATAATAATATTAAATTTATAATATGCCAGAAGTATTTTAATTCGAATATATATAGAATTAATAGAACTTGAATCTTTTTTGTATGTTTTTCTATAGAATTAATCCTAGAAAAATTTCCAAAGGTCTTAGATTTTTAAAATTGGTCTTAAACTTTAAAAATTTTAAAAACGTTATTTTTCTTACTCTTGTAAAAGTCTACGATGCAAGAAAAAAACTGCAGAAAACCAGCTGTAATAAAGATTAAATGCATAGATAATCTACAAAAAATTTTTTTTGATTATAATTTAATATTTTTTAGTTAGTAATCAGTTAATTTGGTCAATACTTCAGACGATAAAAAAACCAAGTTTTTTTAATATCCGCGTAAATTTTTTAATGATCTCTTACTTACGAATTTTTTATGATTGAATTTTCTTCGTATTTTAACCATTTTTTTTGTAAGCGCAAACACTTTTTAGACTTTATGCATTAGATAATATGCTAATGCTATTTTTATTTGGCGCATTCTAAACAATTGTTTCGCATAAAGGCAACAATACACCAAAAGTATTCCTAATGTTTCGGATGTCAGAATGTCCACGCTTGTTTTTTTAGATGCACAACAGAATACGTGCAGATTGAGGGTTTGGCGTCTAACGAAACGAAACCTCCCAGTCGACGTTACTGTGGCAGTGGAAAAGATAGCCGCCCAAAAGACTTCAATTCCACTTACCAAATGGTGGATATAAAGTTTTTTCTGGACAACTATGGATACTTTTCGGGTAGTTACCAGTTATTCCCTGAAGGTAAGAAGTTAAACTATTTAAATTTAGTCGAACTAATATTATCCGCTAACCTATGCGGCTTATGCAAATTTATAAACAATTATAATTTTGTTGTATATTATACTTGTAAAAAGCAAAAAGTTTGATTTTAGATGATCTAAAGATATTTTTTGATTGAGAAGAATAGCTTTTTTTGGGACCTTAAGGCGGTTTTTAAAAGCCCTAAAAGGGAAACACATAAAGACCGCCGAAAAATTTTGAATTTTTTGACCCGAAAAAAATGAAAAGGAGCCCTAAATAAAAAATTGGTTAAAATCTTGGTTTAAATTGGGCTTAAATATAAGTTTTAGCGATTTTTTGCTTTCGACTCGGTGCTTCCCGTACACCTCCAAGATCCTTTTCAGTTCCAAATTCCCAAGTCTATCAATCTCCGCAATCTTGTAGCCGAAAATAAGGAATTTGGGAAATAATTAAAATGAATCGAAAGTTTTAAGTTGCTAAGCCTGAGCCTAAAGGTAAGCAAGTGATGTTCTATTATTAGGGTTGGAAATATCTATTTTCACCGTACCAAATTTCAAAATTCTTTGCGGCTCCAAAGACCCAGTACCGAAAGGTTAATGTACTTTTGGTCCGTGGCTGTGGCGCGTCTTTACGCCCTGTGGCGCTAATGCACTTTTCTTGATATTTTACGTTCAAAATTTATTATGCTTGAGTTTGAGTGAGTAGAACCTTGTATCAGGCAGGAGTCGCAACAAGTACGAACCTCTTTTAAGTATTGAATAAAAACAACAACCATAATACAAAGTATGTGCAAAATTAGACAAATAAAGCAAAGTATAAAGGCTGGTTCACACTACATCACTTAAGACGTATGACGTAACACTTAAGACGTAACGTAAGAAGTTGATCAGTTCACACTACCTTACTTAAGACGTAAGACGTATCACTTAAGACGTAAGGGAGATAGAACTGTGCTCTATCCTTACGTCGATTTGACGTAAGCGAACAAAAAAAAACTGCGCAAATTTACAACTGCGGCTGCTGAATTGAACTTTCTTGGCTTTTTTTATTAAAAATTTTTAACGTGCGGCGTTGTCGAATATTTAGCAGTTAATTCACTCGCAACAATATGTCAGAATATCCAATTGACGACGAAAAATTAATAAATCTAGTTAGAAACTGTCCCAATTTATACGATAAATCAAATTCGGACTTTCTTGACAATGATATTCGGCAAATTAGAATTTTGCGGTAATAGAAAACAACTAATTCGCCATACGTCATACGTATTAAGTGTGGTAGTGTGAACTGATTGCCCTTACGTCTTACGTCATACGTCATAAGTTTACGTCATACCTCTTAAGTTACGTAGTGTGAACCAGGCTTAAGATTGTCATTAATATAATATGCATGCACGTGTTTTCATTTTTACGGGGTAAATGTTCCTGTTTATAAGTAAAAAAATTCATTTAAAAAGTAATCCATTAAAGTTCAAGTCATGGTGATGCGTCTATGGATCTAACTAAAAAACATAACAAAATTTTAGATCCGCGGTCGCTTCGTGGAATCAAAATTTTTCATGAAATAAATAAGTTTTACGTTTTTTTTAGAAATACTGAAGCATTATAGCAACAATATTGAAACATGTTATGTGTTTTGTAGGTTTTGGCCATTGTTTTAAACTATTTGCCTGAGTAGCCTAATATTTGTAAATTTGTTGGGCCAACCAGAAAAATATCTTTTTTTGAAACACTTAATTTTTTTACGTAAATTCGCCAAACTACTTATTGAAATAGATGTGTTATCATTTTTTTGATTTTAAGTTTTAAAAAAATCAATGAAAAACATATAATTTTTGAGATTTTTAAATTTTAATTTATGACGGGACCGCCGGCCCCAAATTTTTGCTACATATTAAGATATTTCCAAGAAATTTAAAGCAATTGAACGGAAGATGAGCTGATTTTTTTTTGTTGCAATATCCCCCCAAAAAAAGGATTTTTTTGTCTTTGTCTTCTTTTTTCATGTGAGCAGCGATTAAAATTGGTATTGACAATATTTTTTGTTATTCAACAAATAATTGCGCAATCCAGTAGTACTTGCTTTGTATTAGGATAGAATGGAAATTTAAAAAAATCATTATAAATACAGTAACAGTTCCGACAATCGCCGAATTGCTATAGACTAGTTCGGAATAAGCGTCTTTTACTGTACGAGAGAGGGTACAAAAAGAAAAAAATAAAATTTGAAAAAATCTTAGCTTTCTTAGTTTCTTAAGTTTAAACCAATATTTCATAAAAATTGCTACACAATGATATGTTTCACTACGTTGAAGTGCTGTAATATATCAGTTTGTGCTAAATAAGTTTTTGTTTTTTAATTAAACGTCACAATACTTTAGAATCACCACCAAAATAGTATTTTCCTGAACAGTCATTTCGAATTAGTAAAAATAAAGATGAAATTTGTGCTTTTAAACTAATTTTAAACCTACATAGGTTTTTTTTAATGTTTTGCTTGTAAAACTATTCAAAATTTAAAAATTAATTTTAAAAAGTCCATTCCAAACTTTTAAATCAAGCATTTTCTGTAATTGAAACATTAAAAAACTGGGAACCAAGCGCGCCAGCAGCGCCGTACCTACGAAGCGGCAAAAAACTAAAAATCTCCAAAAAATGCTTTTGCTTTTGCAATATTTAAAAAGTTTTTAAGAAATTTTGAAGTGAAGGGGTCGAGATTTTGAACCAATAAATATTTGAAATATTTTAAACCGTAAAATGTACTAGTCGCTCGCTGTTTCTCAATTTTCCCTCTACATATGATTGGCGCTAGTAGTTATTGTACCCTCTTTTGCTGATAAAATTACAGGCTTCTAATTTATTTACAAATTTATTTATTTACAATTACAAGATTCTATTTAGTACCTATTTATTTATCTCCTAAAAAATTAAATGAATCATAACTAAGTGCCTGTTTAATCTTGCTTATTTCAGAGGATTCAGTCATTCCTGCGGAAAGTTATTATCCGGAAGTGGATGACCCAACGGAATATGGCTGTGGAGGGACGATCGAAACTGACAGCGACATAAGCGGAGAAATTTCTTCACCAAAACCCAACGATGACACCAATTATCCAGCTGGTTTAGTCTGTTATTGGCTGATTAGAGCGCCGAAAAACCACGTGATACAATTAATAACGACTGAATGGAACGGAAACGAAGGTTTTTAAGTTTTTTTTAGCCATTGCAAAATTAGTTTCTTTGCACCTCATATGATTTGTGCTCATTGATAAATTCAAATTGTTGTGTGCAAAATTATGGTGGGATAGAAGTACTGAGATTGTTATATTTTACCTGGTGGATAGAAATAGTGAACACCATTCGCAGTATTCCGTAGGACTGTCAGCACAACGCAAGGATAATAAAAGACCATCATGCGTTTCAATAAAGTAAACGACAATTATTCAGGAAATTATGCATATGCAAATCGTAAAAAGCGACAAAAAAAGTTTTTTTTGCTCTGTTGTCTTTATATCAGTCTTTTTATTTTATCTCCTCTAAGTTCAAAATCAATTACCGTGTGACCAAATGCATTATGATTGACTTGTAATTTGGTTTAGCTGTACGTTAATTAGTACCAGTGACTCAGTGGGAGAGAAAGATAAATTCTGCCAAAATATGTTATTAAATGCGTTATGTAATAAATAACTGTCGCAAGCTTTGTATCAAATATATTTAAATCATAAACATTATCATCTTTGGTTACGAGCTTTTACGAAGATGACGGGTCCTCCTGAAAAAATTTAGGACTTTTTAAGATTTGTTTACTCATATACTGCTAAATAATATCGGAGCTTTGTTTAATTTAACTATATTATTTGATGGATGATAGGTTATTATGTCATAAAACCAGTTATTTGAATTGGTCCTATTTATTCCTTGAAGGTAGATTTTGCTCGCAGATCTGTTGAATGCGCTATAAAAACAATATTTCTCCGCAAATGCACAGCGCACCTTTTACTGTGAGCAAAATTTTTTATTCACTTTTACGGAAATAAGTAGATTCATGCTAATAAAATAGCATAAATTAATTTACTTCAATTCACAAAAATTATAATGGAGAAATTTGCCTTGAAATGGCATAAATCAAACAAGGGTATACGCAAAATACTCGTAGCTGCCAATTTGGCCCTGGTTTATTTTTCACTTTTATTGATTACTACTGTATATAAAATTCACGCAACGATTTAACTGTGTAAACCATTTCAATCTGTTCGGGCCGATGGTCCTTGCCCGCCGAAGTAAACGTGCGCGCGCGAGTTATACTGTAAGAATGTAAATGTATTTCCGATTTTTCCGCAGGAAGAAAAGTTAGAACAGTGCCTAGATACGTTTTCTGCTGTCATTGCGTTGATTAGTCGATTTTTTGGACGAAAGACAAATTCTGACTTTTTATTGGTGGGTACAAAAGAGCGAAAATGGTAGCTGCGACAATTTTACTTATAGTAGTCAATTGTATGTCATTATAATGATATATATTTATATGTTAGTATGACAATATGTTAGTACTGCTTTTTAGACAAAAATTGCACATTTCCGATTTTTTACAGTAGTGTGTATATCTAGAGAATTTTTTATGTTAATTAAGCTTGACACAAAATTAACCACACTGTTTGTTTGTGATGTATACAAAAATATGTCATAAATACTATTGAATCGCACATTCTTCTTCACTGACAAAACCTTTTTGTGTTTTTTTTTTGTTCTAAGTATTCAAATTTTAGAGGAACCATGCAGTTTGTCGGCTGGTGACGGTTATCATTATCAAACACCGGAAGGCGACGAAAATACAAATATGAGCTGGGACAATTTGTGCGACAATTCCAACGCTAAAAAACGTTCCACAACCACTATTAGTAACAGAGCAGTCTTACGGTAAAACTTACGTTTAGAGTTGTAAATGTTTATGTTATTTTAAAGTGGAGTTTTCTGAATCTCATTTAAAAATGCTTTAATTTTTTAACGAGACTATTAAAAGACGATTATTCAACTGGTTACGTACTCGAAAATTAAGTGGTGGTTTTTTTGTTGTAATCGACTATATTTTTAATCATAGAAACAGAAGGTTTCCGAAATTTTCGTCTCTTTCATTTTGTAAACATCTCGTCTTCAAAAAACTCGTCTTTTGGGTGCGATTTTGTAAACGTACTTTTTAAAAAAAGAGTTTCCGGTTTGTAGTTTGAATACAAACTTTAAAAAGATATCCTTGTTGTTCTAAAAAAAAATATTTAGCAGCTAAAACCGTGAATTTTCAAACTTTACTTTTTCCTAAGCCTAAGCAAAACCGAAAATCAAACAAAACGGAGCGAATTGGCGGGAGCGAATTGTCCCGGTCTCAATTTTACTTAATGGTGTGTTTTCTTATTAAAGACTAAAACCTTTATTTTTTCTCCAATCCTAAGCGAAACCTAAAAATTAAAAAAACTTTATGATGATAAATATTTTATTTCTGCGTTATTTTTTGGTTGGAAAACTCGTCTTTATAAAATACGTTCATAAAACCGCGCCCAAAAGACGAGTTATGATGTTACATGAGTTATATGATGAAAATGAGATGTTAAAAAACGTAATGTAAATGCCAAAACTTTCGTATATACCAAACAAAAAGTAAATTTTAAACATATTGTTTTGTTTTAATTAAATTCGTGCAAATCATTTAGATTTACTTCGGACTATGTTAAATATGTTACTACAAATGTGTTTACAGTAAAATGGAGCGTTCTCGAAACCGTTAATTTAACCACAGGTCGGTGTATCCATAAATTTTATTTTTTATTAAACTATAATCTGTCCGGTTTTCTTGTTAAAAAACGACATAAGTATAAATAATTGGAAAATTCAAGTCCAAGGGAACTTGTAACCGAAAATGTGGAGTATGAAGGTGGTCGCCAATGCAAAGGTATCCGGGTTATAGATCTGTACGTAGGGAACTTGGATTCCGTCAAAAAATTTGGAAACTAGCAGACGCAAAATATGGGTACTTGGAGCCCTGAGTAAGAAAATAAGTTTGAGCTAAGGTATGGGTGGAGGCCTGGGGATAGGTTTCAAGTTACCAGTTTACGGCTGGTACGGGGTCTTTAGAGCCGTAAGTAGGGAGCTTGGAGCCGCCGGAAAAAATTTTAATCTTTTTTTAGGCTTTGTTT
Source organism: Microlaimidae sp. YZB2_3 (assembly GCA_030248175.1). NCBI lineage: Eukaryota > Metazoa > Nematoda > Chromadorea > Desmodorida > Microlaimidae > Microlaimidae sp. YZB2_3. The sequence goes on along the minus strand of JASAMX010024105.1, from coordinate 882 downwards.
GGCTTAGGTATATGTTTTAGCAATGTTTATTTTTGGCTCCAAGTTCCCTCGGCTCCATTGACCCTAAACCGCTTACGGCTATAAGTTACTCCACTTACTACTCCAAGTTACAGTTTCAAAATTCCTCGGCTTCATGGACTCTAAATCAATTTGAGAAACTTTTTGTGGCTTCAAATCCCAAAATTTTTCGACGGCTACAAAGCTGCCAGCTAGAATTACAGTACCATATAAATGATGGTAACGCGACGCGACGATTCCGCAACACGACGGTCCCGCGACACGACGGTCCCTAAAAGATCGGTGTATACGACACAACGGCCTTTGAAGATAATGCGTGTGCAGTACGACTGTGATTTTACACTGACGAAAACAAAATTTCTACACCATTAAAATGCTTGTGACACGTATTATTTTACGTAAGAAGAAATCTAAATTAAACAAAAAATTGCCAGTATGATTTAAATAAAACTATTTAATTAAAAGACATTTTTTCACTAACTCATTAATTTTTTTAAAATTCGAAAACGTGTTTTGCGAAAACCATCAAGATAAAATCAAAATTGGAACGAGAATGTTTCTAAAAAGTGGCTGTTTGCTCAAAAAGTCGTAAAAACGTGTTAATAAAGTCAATGCACACAAAAAATGCAATGGAGAGCAAATATTTTTAGAACGAATCCTATCATTTTTGATTTAATAAAATTCCAATCTCTAAGCGAATATATTTCAGAAGAATGCGATAACACCGCTGATTTCAAATGCCAAGAAACCGCGCAACCGGTTTACTGCCTGGACGAAAGTTTGGTCTGCAATGGGGACAATAACTGCGCCCACGGAAGTGACGAATCCGACTGCGATTCGGTTGCCAAAACTTTAATGAAAACT
>JASAMX010024104.1:0-17426 GCA_030248175.1 Microlaimidae sp. YZB2_3 | reverse complement strand
TGTACTTCGTTCAGTTACGTATTGCTCTTTTGGTTTATTGATAGATTTAAGTCCGTGGTCCCTCCGCAAAACTGAAAATTTGTCATAAAATAAAATTTTTACCCAAGTTGTTTAAAGAATTAGACATCAAAAATAATATTGAAACAATGTTAAATATTTTTTGAACTTTTGGCTGTCGTTTTAAGCTGTTTTTTGTTTGGACCATATTTGGCCTAACCAAAAAAGAAAAACTTTTCGTAATATTTTAAATTATTACATAACACCGCTAAAATTATTCAAATATATGTCTTAATATTTTTAGTATTTACAGTTTTATTAGCGACGAGACCACCTTTAGGTCTGTTATGCTAGGGCCATGTTCTTTATAACAATTTTTCCCGAAATTTTAAGTTTGGTTTGTGATGTGTTTTGTTAGCAAATGTTTTAATTTTCGACTAGCAAATCAATATTTTAGTTTGTAAATATTTCAAATTTATAAACAAATTTGTAACTTAGGGTATCTGACTTAATTTCGGCCAGGCTTTAATTTCGATCACAAATTTAGTGCGTTAGACTATTATGCTTATTTTTAAAGCACAAAAGAACTAGCACAAAAGTAACTAGATGAATGTTGAATAAAGTGTTTTTGCAAAAGTTTTTTATTTGTGTTATTCTGCATTATCTACATTTTCATACCAAAAGTGATTTTTTGTGATTTTCTGGATTTTTGCTTTGTGTTTAAACTGCATTAAATTTAGAACGAAGTACTATATAACCTTAAAACAACTTCTATTTAAGCGTCAAAATTGTTAATTTTCATGTTTTGATATTTTCTTCAAAACCCCTTTGCAATGCGTTTAACTAAATGCGCATTATAAGATTCCGTTAATTTCGGCCACCTTAAAATTCACATGAAAGAACCTTTTAACACGATTTGCACCATGTGTAGGGGTGGGGTTACATTACATAACACATAATTTACAAGGTTATATTAAATTATGAATAGACCGGAAGGAAGTTCTCAAAAATAATATGAAAACACATTAAAACAGTAAGGTAAATATCAATATCAATGGGGTTTCCCAACCCACCACTTACCACGATATAGAGTACTAATGCTTCAAAAAGTTGTGAAAGTAAATTAAAACACTGTAAAAATGTCAGGTTATTTCCTTTGGCGGAGGGATGCATTCATAAGAATTCCGTAGTAAACATATGTGCGGGCTGGAGTAATCTAACTCCCAATTGACTAAGTTTGAACTATTAATAAACCGGTATAGGAATCTCTCCAAGATTATTGAAATACAGTAAAAAAACTCATGTTATTTTCTTGGCGGAGGAATGCAGTCAGATATGAAACATCAAAGATAGGCAAAGGTTGGTGTGGAATTATACCACTCTAACTTTTTTAACGTCTTGTTTACCCTTAAAATTTGTTTATCTTATTGGTTATGTAATCGTTTTTTTTTGTGTTTTAGGCTTTTGATTTTGTTTTTTTTAGCCTAAAAGGTGGCCGAAATTAAGGCGGATTTTGTTTTTTTGTTATTTTTAGGTTATAAATATAAAATAATTTAATAGAGTGGAATAAAATTTTTACTAGGTTTTTTTTAAAATTGACTGACTGTAACAAAAGTCATTTTATGTTAAAATATTCTTTCACACCAACAAAATTTAACAAAAAACACGTGTTATTAAAACTTGTGTTTTCTTAAGTTTTGACATAATTACTTAAAGTCTTGCTAACAGCTATACAAGTTTGCAAATGGGAAAAAATTAAGTTATATGTACCAAGGATAAATTTGCAACCTTTAAAAAAATTTATCGTTCGTTTTAGCAATAGTTATAGCCAGTTTTTTCCATGTGGCCTAAGTTAATAACACGCGCCTTAAATTTGGCCACTATTAAAAAAGTTTAAACCCCTTGTGATTTTTAAGTGTAACAGAAATTTTTAAATTTTGCACTGGAAAAACAAAAATAGCTGTCGTTTGATTTTTAAACCAAATCCTGGCTAGATTAGAAGAGCCAGAAAAAAATTATCCAAAACAATAAAAAATGTGGCCGAAATTAAGTCAGTTACCGTAGTTCATTTGTACTCGGAAGAAACAATGTGTAGTGGACTTTAAAACTCAGCGGAAAAACCATTGGTTTTACATGTTTTATTTTTTGCGAAAATGAACGATAGAATATTTTTCCGACATTAATAAACTTTAATATTAAAGGCATTAATATCAAAAATATATAATACTATATATTATAGTATTATATATTTTTTGTTAATATTACCTTTAATATTAACTATTTGGGATTTTTTACAAATTAAAATTAGTGTTTAGTCTACTAACTGTAAATATGTAATCAAAGGTGGATAATACGATGATTCGGGACAAAGGTCGACACTCGTGTTTAACAAACGCGGAAATGCGAAAGACAACCAGCGGACGGACGGGTGTCATCGTGACGGACGGGTGTCATCGTGACGGACGGGTGTCATCGTGACGGACGGGTGTCACGATAAATAGTTTGAAAACCATGTTTCTAAAGATATTTATTTAATCTGCTTGGCTGGCTTCCAAACGCTTAGCTCTGCATTCTCAAGAAAATAATAAGGCCCGGTTGCACCATAACTACTTAAGTTAAGTAGACTACTTAAAGTGGCCGTGAATGTGTACATTTTATACAAATTTACAGCTACTTAAGTATCCTACTTAATTTAAGTAGTTATGGTGCAACTGGGCCTATAGATGTAATGCATAAATAAAAAGAATAATATGCTTTACAGTGAGGGCATAAGTCACTTAGTTTAAAAAAATGTAGTTTGACATAATAATTTGCTTTTTGAAACATCTTTTAAGGTTTTAATGGGTTTTTTTACACTTATTCAGGTGTTATTTTGAGTACAGAGCGAAGGGGGATAAATGTTTACTGGATGTATTTAATGAGCCTTCTTCCTTTTCTTAAAAAAAAATAATAATAATAAAGTGGCAAATAAAAAAAATCCCCCAAATCAAAACAAAATGTATATTTTATATTTTACAAATTAAAGGATTGTAAAGAACCCAACAAATGCATATTTTGTAATTTTTGAAATAAAAAAATACAATAAAACTGAACACAAACTAATACATTTTTTATAAAAAATACCGCAGATTTGTCGGCATTTTAATGCAAAATAAAGTTCAGTTTACATTATTTTTAAAAATTCCCCAGAACACCAAAGAAAGTAAAAATATTGCCTAAAAACATCGGTGGTTGCAAACAGCCGTTTATATTACGCTTTTAGGTAAACTCATTCATAATTACGGTAGCGCAGTGGATGGTCTTTGGATTCGCATTTGAGGGTCCTAAGTTCGAACCCTTCAGTTGTCGTGTTTTTTCTCGCTTAGACATATTTCTAACATAAACATTAATGTTTAATTTCATTTCTTTATCTTTTTACATAAAAAAACCCGAATGAAAATAACAAATCCTTATTTTAAAGAAACTACAATTGTGCACATTTGCATGTCATATCCTTTTGCTTTTTTCACTTATCATTTTTAAACTAAACCGAAAATTTTTTTGTTCCTGGTTATTTTTTAACAAAATAGTTCTTTTAAGTATTTGTCGGCATATTTTTCATATTTTTTAATTTATTTTATGCCAAATTAATACAAATGAAACTTCTTAATTTGTTTTCGCGGTTTTTTATATTAAAAGAGGTTAAATTTGCCCTTATTTAAATTATTTATATTTATATGAATGTGATTTTATACTAGCATAATAATATGTGTTATTTATTCTGGTTTTCACGCAGCATCTATTTTTGTCGCTTATTCGAGTTTTAAAAAAAGGTGCGGTATTAAATTGTAAAAGTTTTTGAAAGTCAACCAGCAAGACAAAATATGTTTAGAAACATGGTTTTCAAAGCATTTATCGTGACACCCGTCCGTCACGATGACACCCGTCCGTCACGATGACACCCATCCGTCACGGTGACACCCGTTCGTCACGATGACAGCCGTCCGTCACGATGACACCCGTCCGTCACGATGACACCCGTCCGTCACGATGACATCCGTCCGTCACGATGACACCCGTCCGTCACGATGACACCCGTCCGTCACGATGACACCCATCCGTCACGATGACACTCGTCCGTCACGATGACACCCGTTCGTCCGCTGGTTGTCTTTCGCATGGCCGCGTTTGTTAAACACGAGTGTCACACCTTTGTTCCGGATTATCGTATTATCCACCTTTGATATAATATATATATAATACTATATATTATAGTATTATATATTTTTGTTAATATTACCTTTAATATTAACTATTTGGGGTTTTTCCACAAATTAAAATTAGTGTTTAGTCTACTAACTGTAAATATATGTTTAAATTTATTCAATATAGTCATACTTTAAAAATAATGTTCTTCAGATAGGCAATCTATTTCAATCTCCCATACAAAAAATGGATGAAAATAAAATAGGTTTGAAAGACTTATTTATATCGAATGTCGTCTTTTAATTTTCTTTAAAAAAAATTTTTTTTATCTAAAAAAGTCTTCTAAATTTAAAATGATTTTGTCCTTGAGAAATCTTTTCTTTACCGTTTCTTTTCCCTGAAATATGGGCTGACCCATAATTTCAAATCCCTTTTGACTACATATATATATCCAATTTTAAAACACGCCCTTTGCATTAGAAAGATATCTCGTTTTTATTACAACATTTTTACATTTTTATCGGGCGGTCTTCACCTTTAGTTGGGTGATACGTCACGAAACTGACCTTTGCGTAAATTTATTTAAATAAATAAATTTTAGAAACTTTGCCTGTTTGCACCGTTAATAAAACTTAACTTGCCACCAATTTTCTCAATTAATCATTGTTTAACAATGTCAACATATCTTTCATAACAAAAATTTTCGTTTATCTGAAACTTATCTCAGCGAGATTTCATTTTTAATCCATTTAGAATTTTTGCAGCGCGGATTTTTAAAGCAGCTTTTGATTTTTTATGTTTTTTATTTACCATATTATTACTGTAGCCTCCTGTAAGAACGTGCATAATATTGGGAACAAAATTAATAAAATAAATATAAAAGCCGGAGAATTTATTCATGTTTATTACAAAAAGTACAAAAATCACAACGGAATTTTGATTAATGATAATTTTACATTATAAATAATATATCTTATAATTACAAGCAAAAGTGAGAGAGCTCAAGAGATCCGCTCCTAAAATTACTAAGAAAACTTCGGCTAAATAGTTTAACCGAAATTTTGGAAGTAGTTCTAATTTTTTTTTAATAAATTTAAAAAAATAAAGTTTATAGGTTATAAATAATTTAGACAATGGATATGTCGCCAGTCACAGTGATTTTGAACAGACTTTAGTTCACAAAAAAGATTACAATGTAATTTTGTTCGAAACTGGCGAAGTGCTCCGGAGTTTTAAGAATTAAAACTCTGTTCTAGAGCTCCGAAGTTCGGAGTTTCTGGGAATATCACTAGCTTTGATAATAATATCTGTATGTACAAAAATACGTGCGTTGTGACATTAAAAAGATAAATTGTTCTAAAAAATCTTAATTGATTTTTAATAAATAATAAATTAATTTATGGTCTCAAATCTCAACAGTCGGTTTGATTGATGTAATCTTCTTGATGAAAATTCATAAAGTCACTATTAGCAAGAATATATATAACACAATAGAATGTCCAACTGTACACTAAAGCTAACGTCTTCCTGGCTGAAATTAAGGGCGTAACCGCTCTCCGCCAGAAAAAAAAAAAACAATAAACTGCGAGCGAGAAAAATTTTAAAAACTTTTTTCAGCCGTTATGTAACCAATTATTATTTAGTTGCGTCATGTGTTTCTCTGCACGTGATATTTTCTCAAAAAACCAGTGGTTACTTTACCACTGATCTATTTTCACCCTGATTGAATTTATCTTTAAATTTTTGACTAAAACTTTGGTAGAAAAGTCGCACATAGCAAAATTTTTTTCAGAAATTTAGTGTACAATCGGACATTCTCTTGTGTTATTTATTTTTGCTATTAATCAGTTTTAATAATAATAGATCTGTCTATAGGGTCCAATAATCATTTTTTATTTCTTAATTTTTATTTATCAATGAAATGTTAGATCTGTCTATGGGGTCCAACAATCATTTTTTATTTCTTAGTTCTTATTTATTTATTTCAAACTCATTGTCCAAAAAAATAGATAAAATAGAACTACGTTGTGATATAATAATTTATATCCTTTCATGTTCTCAACAGTCGTCTTTTTTAATTGATTTCAAGTTGGTGTTTAAAAATTGAAGAAAATGACACTGAATAAGTGTTTGATCATAATCGATCCGTTTATAATGGCCAACAGTCAGTTTCAAATTGGGAACGCTTTATCTCAAACAAAAACGTGAATGAAACGTGAATGGGAGTGAAAATGTCGTTCAGTTGGATGATGGAGGTGCGATGACCTAGACTCCTTCCCAATGTCTATATTTCCACGCCGCGCGCTTCCCCATATCTCTCAACACTTCCGCAAGTCACACGTTCAAAATCTACGTGCGCGAATTCATGTGAGAATTTAAAAAAAAACCACTCTAATAAGCTATAACTCTACGGTGATTTTAAAAGCGATCGCTGGAAGTCGAAAAGTTTGGAGGCTAAGTGGCAATGAGCCCATAAATACCGTTTTTGAGATCTTTTTTTTTTGAAATGAGGTTTTGATGCGCGACATTGAATATAATATAGTTATTTATATCCCGCCGGCTGCCTTGAGTGAATTCGCGCACTCGTGTGTGTGTGTCGACAAGTCGATTTTTGACGCGTTAATATTAGCCCTGGCACTTCGAAACGTCGGAATATCGAGGTATTTCAACGACTCTGTCGGCCTTGACTGGTATCTTCTTCTCATTTCGATAAGTTCCATTACAATTATGTAAAAGTCTGAAAATTGTGTGATTAACACTTGATTAATATTGGAATATAATCTTTGTTATTCGATTATTTTATCTATTTGTTTCAACTTGTAATGTTTGCACCCTTGTGCTCCAGAGCTCTCGATATTTAAAACGGATAGAACTCCGGAGCTCCGCTTAACATTACTAGTTTACGTACCAGATCAAGTTCACGATAGGGTTATTATTAATTTAGAATAATATTCCTACCGTTTAATATATAATGAAATGTGCTTGAAATGTTTTTGACTCGGTTTTCTCTTTGCCTTTGAAATAGGTTATTTAGTTTAGGATTTACGATCTATAGTTTAAAATTTAAAAAAGGCTAAGATCTCAACTATTGCATCATTTTTGACCTTTCATGTCATAAATTGAACAAAAACATTTTGTAAAGTTTTTCAAAGATTGATTTATTAAAAACACAACAAAATTTATTTATTAAACTGTATATTTAATATGATGTCAAATTTATTACTTTACTATAAAAATATTCCAACGTCAAATTTTTTTCACACACGCCACAGGTAAATATATTTAGTGGGTTGAGGATATTCTATTCACTAATGATCGTATCATTAGTAAAAAACATTTTTTGCCTTTTTTTACAATATTGGGCTGTTTTTAATTTTAATTTTTTGTTATTTTTGTGCAATTTGTCTTGCGTATAGAAATTTTTCCAATTATTATTTTGCACTACATTTAGCTATGAATACAATTTTGTTTGGGTTGTACAAATTTTTTTTTATAATACCACTATTTTTTATTCTTAATTGGTCAATTTATAATGCCAGCTGCTCACCCTTGGGTGTGAACTACAATACTGCATCGAGGTGGTTTTTATTGAGTGAATTTTTAAAAAATTTAACTGTTGTAAATAATAAATTGATTATTCTTGTTCTATATAAATCAAAAGAATTTAAATCGTTTACAGTCGTGTTTGACCTCCACCAATTTAAAAAAAAAACTGAATAACAGTCGCACATTGCGCAACACTTTAATCGCGAACACAATTTTACATCCGTTTTAAAACTTTATTTATTTTCATTTACATATTAGTTTTTACATACTGACAAAATAAATATTTAAGAAAATTCGTTGGTATGTTAGTTGCGGATTTGTTTCCGTATTTTTTCATAATTTAAATGTAAATTATATTCTTATTTAAGTGTTTGTATATTTTGTAGTTGTACAGATTAGAGTTATAACAAACCTACGCTTCAAAAGAGGGTGTTTAGAAGTTAAAATTTGTCATTGTGGATATTATACAAGTAAATTTTAAACAGTAAATAAACTGTTGAAACGAAATTATATGACTTTGAGTTAACCTTTATAATCTCAATAAATCAACAATTGCACAACATAGTGAATTTTCACAAGGAAGACATTTTTAAATTGATTAAATGAAAATCACAACTTTATTCTAGTCGGCTGCAAAATTGCAAACATAAGATATAGTATCTTAAGCTTGAATTTTATTTGAAACAATTTGTTTTTACTTTCTTCAAGCTGATTACATTATAGTATTTTGATATATTTATTTACAAACGCTAAATATAAATCATGACGTAATGTTTTAAGTTGCGCAACTTTAAAGGTTTGTTATTTGGCACAAATTGAATGTATGAATAAATGTTCTCGGTTAAAAATTAATGGCTTATTTTGTATTTGCTTTTTGAAATTTTAAAATTTGAATATTAAACTAGTGTCAAACTAAGCTTAATTAAGCTAACAACACTCAACAAAAACCATTGTTAAAAAGCTCGGAACTAGCTGTAAAAATTTCAATTCGTCGTGACATTTGACTGAGCTAAACCCTCATCATTTTGTTGATTCAGACAAGAAACAGTCGGCATGTCTTTTTGTCAAAATGAGTTAAAAACAGTGTAAAATCCATAGATCTGTGACTTATTACGTATATTTTATATCTGCTGCTTAATTTAAAAAAGGTCCGCAGTCATATGTACTTGGTATTGATTGTGAATCGTTTTGCCATAAGGACGAAAATCTATTTTCCGTTGGTCACTCGCAATCCCATTATACACTCAAAAGCTGGTTTATTAAATTGGAATTAACTCAGCCCAGCCATCAAAAATACCTAACGCTTTGTTCTCCGCCAACCGACTATTGTTTTTTTATTCGAATTTAGACCTAAAAAAAGGAAATATACCACTTATTGTGGCGTTAAGTTTGTACAATGGCTTTTAAATCACTTCTCAGTTCAACTCTTTGACACTGAGCGCAGGTTAAGAGGGTCGACAGCATAGTAGGAGTTTTTTTATTTTCAATGGAACTGCCCACTTTAAAAAACCTCCTATTATCAAATACCCTAAGCCAATTTAAACGTAAATCATAAAGTTTCCTCCTATTTGTACCTTGTTAATTTTTTAATGTCTTTTAAGAATTGTACTTTTTTTAGATTTTGCATTTTGCTTTGTTGTTAAGGAACACTATTTTTGTGAGAACAATCAGTAAAAATAACTATTAAAACAATTTCCAAGACTGATAACTAAAATTCAAGATCAAAATTTCGTTGAAATTTGTGCACTAACTCGCACTAAATTTTCGAAATTTTAATTTTGTTTCTTCAATCAACAAACAAAACAAAGCATTTTTCAAAATTCCTATATAAGTTCGCTTCTTTTAATTTAGAAAACTCTCAAAATTAATTTTACTTTTTTTCTGTCAATATAAATTGGTACAAAAATAAGAATACTGGTAATGAACACATTTTTTTTATTTAAGATGTAAATATATACAACATTCAGTACTTTGCCAAAAAAAAACCGCACATCATTTACAAAATAAAAATTGGGTTTGATGCCGGATATACTTGTGTATGGACCTAACATAACGAAATTTAGATCAGTGGTCTCGCGATAAACAAAATGTCTTCTAGATTATGTAAATTTCATTATAGTATTTTTGAAACCTGAAAGATTACAAATTAATAATAAATCAACTAAAATTTCAAATTAATGCCTTACAAAAAATTATTTTTTTATCATAATTCATTTAACAAATTTACATATAAAAAATCTGGGTATTAAAAGAAATAGGTTAAAAGAACTATTCAAAAATTCTAATAATCCCTGAAATTGCTTATATATTTTTAGTTAATTTTAAGTTTTTCAGAAAGTTTGGTAAAATTACTTATTTGTTATTTCATAACATAGTAGCTTAGCCTCTAACAAAGGTCTAGGCTACCATGAGAAGACTGCACACAATTTTAAGAGTAGCTGGTTGAGATAGGGTTAAAGGAAGGAGAGTTCTATGAAGCTGGGAAATTAATAATAATGAAGTTTTCGTTGAGTCGTCGAGAACATAGGTCATTGTCATTACATGAAAATAAAAAATTCATTGAAAGTTTGTTGAGTATTGTGGTTGCAAAAATTTTTCTTCAAACACTATACCTGCCTGTCTTTTCTTTGTTAAAAAAATAGTAGCCTAGCCTCTAATAGTAGCTTACCTCTAATAGTAGCCTACCCTTTTACACCCCTTGAAAAAATAGTAGCCTAGGCCACTATTAAAAGAAAAGAAATGAAATACGGTAGATATATATACAGTTACATTACATACAGTGGTGAAAATAAGTGTCAGCGGTCGAAATCAAAGCCGCATTAGCAATTATTATCCTGATAACCAAACCATGAAGTGTGTTATGTGTATTATTTACTGTTTTAATTTCTTAATGAACTAAAACTGTTTTATTTTATTGAATAACAGCTTAATAAACAAATATAACTAATATTCTTGTGATTTTTATATTTCGGTCTGAAACAGGTACTATTTAGAAAAACAACTTGGAATTAAGGTTTTTAAATATCAAAACTACGTATATTCTTTTTTTACATCTTACCAAATATGTTAATATAGAGAAAACTGTCAAATAAATGATTTTGAAAAGCATTATTTTGACTTTTTGTCAAAAACCATTATTTTATTTTTTAAACATTTTTAGATATTGTGCAAAATAAATTTAAACGTTTTGAGTTATAGGGCATGATATTTATTAAAAATCTTTGAAATTTGTGACCAACATTTGACTCTATAAGTTAACTCACGCTTTTAAGTTTCATTCATTAGACCAGGAGTGTCAAATACCAATGAACTTCCACGGAACACATTAAAAATGTTCTCTAAAAAAGGGACGGGTGTAGTTTCCTCATTTTTCATTATAGTCTAGCGCGAAAGGGCTTCCTTGCTATTGTGAGCTGAGTGCAGCGCGGGTGCAATTGTCGTGCGCTATTTACTTTGTTTAAATTTTCGTAAATTTTAAACAGTCTTTAAAATCTTGCTTCTACGCGCTAATTTTATGAAAACTTATTTAATAAAATTTTTTTTTATTTTCTAACCCTTTTTAAAATATACTTGATAAAATATTTTGCAGTGGTATTTCCGCAACCACGCTTATTTTTCAAGGTTTTCCGGTGGTATCAAAACAGCCCAATATTTCTGGTAAATTTAAGTACAAAGCTTTTATACAAACTGAAATAGACATGATAAAAAATAGTGAAGACTTTCTCTGAAAAATTGTGTGGCCTAATTGACGCAATATATGCGGCTGTGTCCAATCGACGAAAACAGGAATTATCGCAAATAATCCTATCACATTTGGCTATGTAAAGTAAATATTTTTAAATTTCGTTTTTACTTAAAAATAGATTATCGTCTCGACTTCCCTCTGCAAAGTTTTTTTGTAATTAAGTGATTTTTTTTAAACAGTAAATATGTATTTTTGTCTGCTTGCAAGTCTCGGACTTTTTGTCCGTTTTTGTTTTTGCCCATTGTCTATTATTTACAAAAGTACACTTTCGGCTCCAACATCTGAAAATATTGAAGTAGTTTTTTTTTTATTTAAATAAAGGAAATATTTTTCACTCTTTCGCCAGTACACATCGTATTTGAGACAATTTTTAGTAAAATCTCGCCAGCAGTTGGCCCTGCATGCTGTAATTTCACAATAAAAATGTTTTTTTCTATCAATTACAACGACTATGGGTTTTTGTGCATTTTTCGATACCGTTCATTATAATTAGTAAGGTATTTGAAAAAAAAAACCGAAAAGAAATTATTTTTAGCTTTCAAGAAAAAAAAACCTTTAGTTTTTTTATTTACATATTATTAATATTAAAATTTAAAATATACGGTTGCTACCTCTAAAACATTTTATTATTGGCGTGGCCATTATTTCTTACAACTGCTATAAATAATAGTCTAGGCAACAAAAGGAACTGCTGAAAATTATGTTGCACTAACGAAAATAATTTAAAGTTGAAATGTAATTTTTTACCTACAATTTTAATATTTCTATACGAGTGGGATTTGGGATTTTCTTTCTAACCGTAACTTATTATTGATGCAATTTCAGTGTTATGTTAAAAAACATTAGTCGACTAAATTACATACAAACGAAATATTAATTAAATTGATCATTGAATAAAAGAAGAGAAGCAACGTTTAAGTATTTGGCGTTGTTATTTGGGTTTAGTTCATTTACTGCAATATGTTGACCTGTTTTCCGCTTTGTAAGGTGCTTTTGAACGGCTGCTTCTTCTTCAACACAAGTTCAATTACTTCGTTTGTTTACCTGGAAGTGTGAAAATATCTATTCTGTACTATAGATAATAATACTACTCAAGCTAACTGAGGTTAGCTCCTGCAGCAAAAATTATTTCAAATAAATAAAAACAATATTTTGACCGTGATATTGTCGCTGCCCTCTTCTTCTGTTTGTTATTATTTCTAAATGATTTTTTTTAATTTATCCTATTTTAAGAATAATAGTTCAAGATAAATGGATCGCTAAGAATTGGTCACAACTCACAACCAATTGGAATGTTGATGGACGATTTCAAACTAGCGTTTGTTTGGGTGGTAAATGACATAATTAGGTCAAGTTTAATCTTAAAAACAGCTTAATTTAATGGACGTTTCATGGACGTTTTCTAATTTATAATAAAATATAAATCACCAAAGAAGAGTATACTTCTTATAAAAAAAGAGCGGGTATATTGAACAATACAAATAAACGCCTGCATACTTGTAAGCTGAAAAAAGTGATCTGAAAATGAAACCTTTGTTTTTTAAAAAGAAAACGTCTCGTAGAAACAAAATATATTGTTAATAATAAACTAACAAGACATAATAATCTTAAATTCAAATGAAATTGATAAACATATCTTGAATTTGAAATCAAGTAATGTTTTTTTATACTTTTTGTGCATTATTTTTGCAATTACCGATAGATCTTTTTTTAAGGTAGTTTTTTGGCAAAAAAAATTTAAATTTAAACATGCTTTTAAACTTTTGATATCACTGCTAAAAGTAAAAAGGTGTGGGACTGTATTTTTATTGTGGAATTAAAAAAATTCATCCGTTTGAAATAAAATATTTTCGACCGCCCACCTGTGATCCGAGGCTTCCTTGCTTGAGAAGGTTGAGAGCTTTTGTAACTATTGTTTGCTTAGTTTAAATATGCTGCCTAAACTTTTTGAGCCATTTTGTGCACAAATTACAAAATCAATCTCGACTTCCAGAGAAATTTTTTTATTAAGTTCCGTGGGACATACGTTGTATTGATATGCTATTAGTTATCAGGTAAAACTTTTAACAAGACAATTGAAGTTATATAGGATTGCAAAGATCCGTAATTGAAAATTCGCAAAAAATGCAAATTCAAAAATAATAAAAACATAAACATTATTTAGGATAACAAAAAAATATTAATTTACACTAATCTTACAGCTCTATAGGTTCTTAACCTCAAAACTACTATATTTAAATCTCAGTTTCATAAGTCTGACACCAACAGAAAATGAAATTAAAATATTATCCATTATTTTAACCTTTTATTTCTTTAAAAAAATAATTTCCTTGTAAAATATTTTCAGCAACTAATAGTAAGCTATATTTTGTGATTTAAATGTAAAGTTAGAATATTAAAATATAATTGTCTAAAATAATAATAATTTTAATATTTCGTTTTTTAAGAATTCTATAAAAATCAAATAGCTGACTCTTTGTCTATTCGTCGCAATATTTTCCAATATTGTTATTCATTTACCACAAAATGTTAAAAAGAATCATTTTCGTGACATCAAATGTTATATTTAAGATTTTCATGGTAGCTGATTTTATCGGTTCGGTTTTAATTTAAAAGGTTTATTTTTTTTAAATTTGTGATTTATTTTACAATAAAACCAATTTAAGAAAAACTTTGCATGGTTTAGTGAAACTTATAAAAACATCATATAAAAATGATAAAAAAAATTAATAAACAATCAAGCGATATAGGTTAATTCAGCATTTTAATGAGGTTTTAAAAATAAGTAACACAGTTATGTAGTTCTTAATATATTTCATCTCGAAATAAGAACTTTACGGTATATTTTTGAACTGTCTGGTAATAGTAATTTGTAAGTAATGAAACGTTAATAAAATAATTAACATAACACAGGAATAAAAGTTTTATCGACTTTGTTGTGTTTTTTTTTTTGAAATTTTGAATCATATTTTGCGTTTGACCAATAATTTTTTTTTGGTTGCTGGCAACTTTCATAAACGTAATTTGAGAACGAATGAATCTTCAGCGTATTTTCAAAGTGGAAAAGCCAATAAATAGCATTGTTCGTGGAGCTGGGCTGCCCAACGGCTTAGTGAACACCGTTCTTTCTCTATTAAAAACAGAATTAATCCGTTTTTTACTGTTTTGTTTTGTCCGTTATTATTTTTATTATATTTCTTATTTTGACTGTAGATTGTTAAGTAAAAGTTATTGCTTCTGCGAATATTATATCTTAAAATTTCATAAAAAATAATTCACAATCAGTTTTGGACTTTTGAAACTCTATTTTAATAGCTAATTTTTCTTATTGATCAATCACTTTGATTATTAATTTTTAGCCGAATTATAATCTAATATTTGTTTTGTTATTATCTGTTAATTTTAGAGCTAATAAAAGTATTTTATTATTATGTTTTCGGTTAAAAAATCTAATTTGAAAAGTAACTTGGAATTTTGCAATAATTCTGCCAATTTTAGCATCGTACATATTGAAGCTAAAACTCGAATTCTAATCAAACCTAAACCTAATTAAACCTAAACATCAAGCTAAATCATATAAGCTTTAACCTTTATTTTTATTGACATTGCACTTTCGTCTGCAGGAAATAAAAATAAATTATATAGACGAAAATACAACACAAAATCGATAGAGCCAATAACACTCGAGCCATATATGTAGTAAACTGCATCTATAGAATTAAATATTGTAACACAAAAGATAAAAATTTTAGCGCTCATCACGGGATTTTAACAAGATAAAAATTTAGCACACAATTTTGATACGTTACTTCACGACTTCCAAAAAATTAAGATCGCCTATCAATAATTTTTCTTCACATTTCTTTTTTCTATTTTACAAAACTTATCGGTCTTCTAAATAAATGTTTTATTGACGCATCGTAGTTAAACCGCTCATTATGTAAGTATACCCGGCACCCAGCACGATATTTACTGTAATTAAACGGTGATGTACGGTTTTTTAAAAATTAACGCGCTAAATTCCGGCTAGATTTACATGTTAAATGAAAAGATGAGAGGTTTAACTGCGTGTTTATTGTAACGATTGTTAAAAGTTAATGTTAAAAAGTTTAATTGGCAGTATAAATTTATAGAATGACCGCCTTTACTGTCGGTATATAAATTTATTGTTACTACAGTAAACTTACTTCAAAATAAAGCTATTTTAACTAGACTAAAAATAGGTCAGATTCAGATAAGACCAAATATTTAAACCAAATATTATACCTTTGTTTGAAAAATAAAAACCATAAAATAAATTTTTGTATTCATGAAGTTATATTTAAATCGCTACAATAGAAAAGTGCGGTAGACATAATAGTGAAGTCTTAATGGCAAAATACTAGAAAAATAGGCTTACATGGTTTTGCCACTCAGCTTCAGTTGTAAAGCATAAAACCAAGTTTGTCGATTTGCCAAAAATAGAAACGCCCTCTCGCTGTTTTTTTCAGCCACTAACGGTTTAAACTTCCGTCTAATTGCTAACTGAATACTAAATAAAAACAATTGGTATGAAAATTTCCAGATGAAAGAAAGTATCTGTTGGCAAAAATAAAATAACTAAACTAACTTTGGAAAGCCTTAATTCCACTGGTGGTTGTAGTTTTCAAGAGTTAATTTTTTAGTTAACAAATTGATAAATAATTGTAAAAATAAAGTACCGGTATTTAAATTTTAACATTAAACAGCGTGTTTTTTAAAATTTTCGATTGCTTTGTTGTTAAATATTTTATTCATCTAGGTAGTCAGATTAAATTTTCCTATACATGGCTTCGCGTATGTAAAAAAATCCATCAAGCCAATGCTTAAATGTTATTTAAATAACTATTGGCACTGTCAATAACAAACAATATTAGTATCTGTAATATTGATCTGGATTTATTTAGTTTTATTCTAACTTGAATTTTTCGTGCTTAAAGTTATAATACTTTTGTCTCTATTTTTTCTGCCTCTTTTGGGAAAGCGGTGGCTAATAAAAGTTTTGTTAAGAGATCCACCATCAACTCCAAGCTGAAGAGTACCCTCTTGACACGGCCAATTGAAAAATGGTTTTTAACCATCTCCTTGTTGCCAGGAATTTTCTCCTACTTCCGATTGTATTATTGTTTCAGATCCTTTCTATTGACACTTTTTAAAAACTTTTTTTGCCTAATTTTTTTTTGATGGAGTTTTTTTATGAATAAATAAAATAATCCTGCTGTTTTTTAAAGCAGGAATGTTCTACATTCCTGCTTTTAAAAAGTACCACTATGCCTAAGCCGCTTGTATAAAATTTAAATGATATACTAGATAAAAAATTAGTGACCCGATTTTATCTGAACAGAAAAACATCAACACGATATAAAATGCCGTATCAGTCACAAAAACTGAAAGTCAATTTCGCATTTAACTTTTTTTGCTTAACGTACCCATTGCAGCTCTGCTTATATATATTTAAAGTTTGTATAGAATGAGAACGTAAAGGGTAGTACGGTTTGAAATATTATATGTTATAATGGTTTAAATTTCCGTTTATAAAATATAATAATCTTATGTTTATTATACGAGTTCTGATAAAATTTTTAAATTTACTAAATCATACCGTGTAAATCGTTTTAAGGCTTAAGTGCTTATATAACCTTGAATATTATAATTACAATCAATGTTGCTAAGTTTTGGGTTTCTTTGTTTTTTTTTTCATTTATTTTGAAACAGTTTTTTATAAATATATACCAAAAATAATTCAATAGTTTTTTAGGCGTATAAGTTATTCTTTAAAAAGATTCTAGCAAAAGACGAAACAAACTTAAGAAAAAACTCCTGATATTTAAATGGAATGGTGCTAAGTCCGCATTAGTTCTCAAAGTTCAGATGCCAGGGAAGACTGGACCAAGTGGCTATCAAACCTATAAATTAATAACCAAGTTATGTGAAA